>JABFPN010001181.1:0-32119 GCA_022817305.1 Leptoteleia sp. ZL-2020
GTACCATAACAACTTGTACAATACTGATAATCTCTTTTAAAATGTATTTTAAATATCACAAGAATTGTAATTTGTCCCCATTTTTACATTTAGTATAATAATTTTTATCCCAACTTTTTTCTCAGTGTATATAATTCGGTTAATTAAAACGATATCCTCGTTGAAAGATTTCTAAATTTACAAAATATTTTCATCAGTGCATACAAATATAAATTATTAGTATGTAGATTTATTTTTTATATAATAATGTAGTATTAAAAAAATATTAGACAAAATGTTTATAACAAGGATTGGAATCCTTTACATCTACTTTAAGCTACGCCTCTCATATTTACAATAGAATTTGACAAAGTACAATATATCTCAAAGTGGCGACGTAGAATAGTGGTAAAGAACAACTGGTAACTGTAAGGTTACGAGTTCTATTCTTAAATAACGTAATTTTTTAATAATTTTTAAAAAATGTATTTTATAAATTGCAACATATTAATAACAAGGAACTATCGATAATTTTTCTCTAATTGTACAAAGACTTTTAACGTACTTCAAATGCAGACATCTTTCGGCAAAAAACTTTAATAACACAACGTGAACAGTGCACGGTTGAATTCATATACAATCAGGCCTGCTGCACAAGTAATTGCTTGCATATGTCAAAGAATAAAAAGCCTCGATGCAAGTATACACAACCTAAACCCATAATCAAATTCCGACTGATATCGTAAGTTAACTTTCGCGAAGTTGCGTAAGAGGCTGAAATCAAGCTTAGCGAGAGACCCCAAAGAAATGCTCGTCACATTTTATTTTTCGCTTTTTTTTTCTTCTTTCTTCCTTTTTTTTTGCGCACCGTTTAAAGAGTCATGATTAAAATTACGAAAGTCATTCAATCCATGGCGTTTTTCCAGTCGACAAAACGAGCCCTACGGCTGCTCGGCTCGCAATTCACACAGCCCCTGAGCGGCTCCGACACTGCCGCAGAAGCATTCCGATACGAAGAAGCTCGACGTCGCGTGAAAGTTGTTCGCCTCCCGCCTGCCCGCCGGCTTCCCTCCGATCGCCCTGCCGTTCCCTCTTTCTCTGCGTCTTTCTTCGTCTCCCTCTTTCTATACTCTCCCGCAGCAGAGCGCCTTTTTTTTCGTCTATTTTTCCCGTCTAATACGTTCCCATCCTGTCGGATCCTGAGACTTATAAATCCCGACATTGTCTGGCTCTATAAATATACTCGGGGCTGGCTGTTTGCTTCAAGCTCTCCGCTGTTGCCTTCTTTCGCCGGTCCTTGGATTTATTCCGCCTAATGTCGCGCTTTGTTCGCATGCCAGCGGGAGAGATCGTCATCGATTATATTCATTATTGATCGCGGATCGATCGCGTAATCGAGCCACTTGTCAGCTGCGGCAAGGCCGCTTAATCGCGCCCCCCCCCCCTTGCCTTCAAAAATCGCCACACTTTTTCCGAACACTTAGTAATTTCAGGAAATTTAGCTGCTTCGTTTGAAGAAGTTACCACACTAGTCCGCAATATTAATGTCATATTATTTAATAATCTTTTATCTTTGAATATTATGGCAGTATTTTAACAAAGCATTTAAATATTCTTTCAATTTTCTTGGAAAAAATACTGCTTATTGGTTGACATTTGTAATAAAAATTCTTATAATAATCTGATTAATACATTGTTAGTATGAGAAATCAGTGATCATGTTAAACAATGTATATTATCTGAATTATCTCGCTGTTTGTTTTACATGTTTTATTGTTCCATTGCTTTAATCGTGGTTTATTTTATCATTATAACTTTACTTGCGATAACTTTCAATTAAGTTTCAATTAAGTTCGAGCTGGTTTCGTCTCTTAACTTGAAATTAAAAACCATCCATTTCTTGGAAAGCATATTAATAATATTATTGTGCTTTATGGTTTTGTATATCATGTTTAAGCAGGTACTTATCTTTCCTATAATAATTTCATTCTGAATTAAAATTTGAAGTACTGTCAATCTCGGATTTTATCAAATTGTATACTCATATTTCCTCATGTTGAATCAGCATTGGCTATCCCTTGAAATATTTTTTTATTATTATTTAAAGATACTAATTTTCAATATTACAAGTAGGTATATTCACCCACTGTAAAACTTAACAAAAAGTTAATTATTTTCGAGAAAAAAAAAATAAAAATGTAAAGGGGAATAATAAAAAGTCGTTGCTTTTTTTTCTAAAGAAATATTTCCAGAGAAGGTTCCCAAAAAAATCGAAAATGCCCTCTCTCCTTCGGAAGTTCCGCCCCACCCCCCATCGACCCACCCTCGACTTCATCTTCGCACCAACTGAAACAAATAAAATCTCGCTAAACGCCGCAGAACGACTAAACAGCGATTAGCGCGAATCGGAAACCGTTTTGCGCCGGTGTGAACGCACTATTTCGTTTCGGTAACCTTTAACTGATATCTGAATCGCGTGGTCTAATCTCCCCGGGTTGTACTTCATCACTTCAATTGTGTTCCTCGCGGCGCATTAAAACCTTCGCTCGCGAAACACTTCGTTACATAATAATTTATGTAACCGAGGCCGGATTTTTTTTGCGTCCGGAAAGGTTCGCGTCCGGGTATTTACGGTTGGTATTTAAGTAAGCGGCCCGCTACGATAGGCCCGATATAGTTATTAATTTCGTGCTCGGCAAACAACGATGAATTACGGCCGGGATTTTTCGTTTCCCGCCGCCAATTTCGTGTCGCCGTTCGCGTTTCTTTTATTCCGATTTCATCGTTCAGACTCTCGCGCGCCGTTCCCATGCTAGATTCTCTGAATCACGATTTGCCAATATAGCCGGAGCCCGCTACTTGTATCGCGTGGCCTAGCTAACGCTCGGATTCGAACCGAGCGCGGTTTCACCTACGCGTACATCACGCGCAACCTACCTTCCACCTCATTGCATACACATCAAATTAATCAATTACACCGAGCCGATACGAAATTATCATTTACGCGACTATACCTCCCCCCCTACCGTCCCACCCCACCCTTTCCCACAACGCCCGACAAATTTCCGTTTCCCTCGACAAATATGAGTTATTTATCGTCAACGTCGATGCATTTATCAGTGACCAATTATGGTACCCACTTTGCGCAAACTTGACGCAAACTTCACTGCGCATTGCAATGGCTACGTTGATTTTTTTCGCGAGCATTTAATAAAAACGCTGCGCGTGGATAAGTTTCTTTTAAATTTGAATGTATTGCACGCAATAATATGTGATAATAAATTATATGTAATATATTGTAATGAAAAATAGTGAATAAGCTGTAAATATGTTGGGGGAAAAAAGAGTGAACTAGGAAATAAGTGCGTTGGAACTAATTATATAATAAAATTTATTATATTGTTAATAACTCGAGGATACGCGTTCAGTTGGTATAGAATTTTTGATAGATACAGTGGAAATTGCTATATATTTATAATATAATTTATTACATCGGTTATAAAAATTCTATTATAAGTGTAGACCTACTAGGGATTGATTATGTAATTTTTCTTAGTTTAACAAGGAAGCTTAAAGTTTTACTAAAAATTATTTAAATATTTAAATTTTGAAATTTGTGGCTCGAAGGTAAATCATTATTTAAACTTGTATTTTGGAGTTAACTTATTGCCACTATTACTGGAATTATAAAATTTTAACAAATTTAGTCCACTCATTTTTCCCCCCAAACCACAAAAATGTTTATAAAAATCAAGTAATATTTGATCCATCAATCATTACATACCACTCATTACCTTTTTAACTTCTCCAATTTTTATTCCTCTACAACTTCTTTTACATTGCTTCTCAAAGTTAACCAACAAGACGAAGGAGTTTATCTATAAATAAATACCAAAAAAAGTTTCCCGTAACTTAATCTCGGTAAAAAAGGATCCAGAAGGAAATGATCGAAAAACGGAAAGCCGTGGAAGCATTCCAATTAATTGGAAACGTCCAAATGAGGGGGGTAAAAGGGGTGAACGGAGAGGGAGGGAAAAAAATATGTTATCTTCATTCGGGGTCTCGTCAGACCAGTCTTAACGCGCAAGTGATTCTCCGGGTACTCACACGCGGTGAGTCATCGAGTTCTCGGCACGAGCGCGAACCTTTAACACGCGTGTTTGCCAAGTGTGTGCGTGGTGCGTGGATCAACATCCGCCGATGATCCAGGGGTACGAGGGAGATCGGCGCGAGAGGAGCGTGCGTGTTCTAACGCGTCTGCAAGACTCTCTCGTGCCACTTTGAGCAGCCAGCGAGTATTCGCGTGAGATGCGTTTGAATAAATAACCAAATGAATTATCGTTTTAGAATGCGAAAGTAAATGGGCTGCCAGCAAAATCGGCCAATGTGTAATCCCGGCGAAGGTTATTCCGTGACATTTTCTGTAAAATTACGAAGAAATTACGCCGGCTCAATTACGTTTACCTCGCAAATGTTAGGCTCCTTGAATTCCATATTTCCCAGTTGATTAACAATATTATATTTACTTTTGTCCTCGTTTGCGGTATAATTTATCGAAAATTCACATAAGGCTGACAGTGGTGGAAAAAGGGGTAAATGAAGTTGAAATAAGAGAGTCGATTTTACCGATTTTCAATTTAATTTTCGCACTCAAAGTCGCGATGAAGTTGCGGGGAGTAAGTTTGAATTGATATAATCTGATTGTGGGATAGACCAAACAGAATGTGTGAAACTATTTTTATGTAGAATATAGGTGGTGTTGGTGTAACGTATGATCTGTCCAAAAAACAATTCCACTGTAAGGGTTATGTCAAGATTAGGTAGAATCATCATTATTCTCCCAAAGATTATTAAACTTCTTAACAAATATTGGTTTTATTTAAGTGAGAAAGTGACAAAAAGAAAGTCATATCAAATTTGAACCAATTAAATTTCAAACCAAATGAAATGTGGGAAAAGATAACATCCAAAGTTTCATAGAAAACTTTGAATAATTTAAAAAAGACAAATTTGAATAAAATTCAAAATACTGCTAAAACGATTGACACTGGACTGGTAACAAGCTATTACCAGTACTTTGATAACAACACTGTACCAGTACTGGGCCTATAGAACCATTTCCTACTGCGAATCGAAGTTGTCATTATAATACATCTGTTTATCATGTACGCGACTGAATACACTTGTTGACACGAGTTGCGATAGCCGAAAAGTTAACATAAACTGTCGATTTCGTAAATTGAAAGATACCTAGATCGAGTCTTCCGGACAATTTATTTTATGTCATAGAAGTAATTTTACAATGTGGGAAAATTAAACTTCAACAACCTCGACATTCCGATCATCAACTTTGATACACACTGCAACTTCTCAACATTCATTTCTCCCCGCGTAAATCAAGAACTTAAAGAAGTAATGACTTTTTTCACAATGCTTAATAATATGTTACTCTTACGTCAGAGAAATCGCACATCGGAAGTTGAAAGACATTCGAATACCACTTTTCATTACTACCGAAGTAATAAAACGTACTTACATACCAATCTAATTAGCAATACAAGCATTACGATTTTCATAAGTGTAATATTACCGATACCGAGATAAAGCGGGGATATTTATGATCCGCGTGTGCAATCGTATCTCAGAGTCCGTTTCTTTAAATTGGTGACTCATGATGTTATAGGAATCAAGGAAGGATATTACAAAAACGGTTACTTTAGACAATAACGAAACGCGACTGGACTTGTTTAAAGTATAAATTAATTTAAAAGTAAATCTCGCGCGGTGAGAACGGTCGGAATGTAGGCGCTTGAATTCGTCAGAAAAATGCTTTCGAAAATACCTCCTCTGATATTTAAGGACTGAGAATTTATATCGAACGTAATGAATTGCTCCGTATTACACTACAGTTTAATGAATGATATGATCGGATCTTTATCTGATAAACTTTGAGTACGCCTGAAAAATGGAAATCATGTTTTATGGAACATGAAAGATTTGTTCTTGAAAAAAGTTTGCATAAACATTTCATATATGTTACTTAAATTGATTTATGCACGACATTGAAAACCGTAGTATTTTTATATTTAATGTAAATATAATTTATAATATAATAATATGTTTTATTCTTTTATTCCATTTAGTAACTTCACTTTCCTAAATAATTATAACAAAAAAGTTCAGAAAAACAAAATATCATGTCTAAGCTTAATATATTGAGAATATTATAAAAAAGAATATTATGTTATTATAAAGTATATTATAGTACATTATGTCTGCAAACATTGTAAAGATATTATAATTAATATTATAAACTCTTGTTTTTCTTTTTTTAGGGGGAGAAACTGAACATTTGATGGACTACAATGAACGATACTTCTTTTTATTTTATATAACAAATTTTTCAGGTTCACTATTTTATCTCAAGTAAATTGTAATAAAGACGTTAAATTAAAGTTTTCTTTTCTTAAATAAATATATATACATTTTTTACTGCAAAGTTTACCGAAGAATGCATCGACTTATCACTTTTTAACTTGAATTATTGGATTTTAAAGCAGTTCCACAATAAATCAATTATGCGATGAATTTATTTAAACGCGACACATCCGCAATTTCAGCATAGTTTGGTTTTTGTGCGTGAAAAGCGCTTCTTCGAGTTAGACCTCAATAAAGCCATAAAAGCAACCCGCCTAAAACAAGTTGCTCCTTGTATTATGTTTCCGTGAACCTCCATAAATTGTCAGCTTGTGTCTACGCAGTTCACTGGTTTTTGTTAGCGAATTGCGTTACTGTTTTGATGTTCGGGAAAAACTTTTCCAGCTTCCATGTTTTTAGCTTTATGACTTTACAAGTCTTATAAACGCAATGAAGGAGGATAAAAAGATGTTTGGATATAAGTGTCTTTATTATACCTTGAGGATTTAACTTGAAATTCTTAGATACATTGCGAGAAATAAGTTAGAGAAATTTACTTCTTATGGAATTAACGATTAAAAAATTAATTTACTGTAAAAACGGTAAATGTTACCGATGAATAAAAAATGGAAAAATTCATTGTTAGTTGTCCTAACCAAGTAATAACCTTTTCCAACTTTGCTTTTCCCCCAACTTATCGCACTGATCATCGGTTATAATGACATTGGATTAAAATAAAAAAAAATGTAAAAAAAGTTATGTAGTATACTTATGTAGACTGTGTTTAAATAAATATTGCAAATATAAGAATATAATCTAATTATAACTGTTAGCATCCTTGGACTTAATTAAAAAACATTAAATAGTTTGTTTAAAGCAACGTAATTTCCAGCGAAATTTTTCTCAGTGAAAATGTATAATTACACGTCATAATGTATAATTATACTTAAAAAGTATAATGAGTAAGAACAATGTACACAAATATTATCTTTAATAACAATAAACCATTACTGTTTTTAATTTTAATTGCAAGTAGAAAAAAAAGGTAAATTAAAATTCGAAATATACTTTTCTCACAACATAAACACCGAAAGTACTGTTTTTCATCACTTTTCAGTTTTGAAAAGCAGAACTTGTTTTTATATATGTACTGAAAATTAACATTATTATTTACTGTTACTTTTACTAAACTGTTTTTTGTAAAAAAATATAAAAGAAAAGAAAAGTCAAGGAAAAAAAAAATGAATGCTGATTATTTATTGAAAATAGTTAAGTGAAGCGGAATGAAGGGGGACTAAGCAAAAGTCAGAGAACACGTTATCGTTCTTCTTGTCTCGCTCGTGGTGTTTCTTTTCTCAATCGGATCCCTCGGTGTTCTGTCTTTGTATGGTTCTCACACGGCTCCGCGCGAGAGCGAGAGAAGTAGGAAAGGGATCGGATACCCGAAACGGTATCGGACGGGACGACAGGTGGATGACACAAGACAGACGAATTTACCTCTGCCTCGCCGTGCCTTTTATTTTCTCCCAACATTCTCGACAGAACTATCAGAATTTAATCGGATTAAAATCTCTTCTCCGGATCGCAAATTATATATACATCGCGCAGAAGTATAATTCTCAAAGTATTTGTCACGCTTTTACTATAACTCTAAAGTTGTTCCACGGTGCCGCTTGTGCCGTTTCGTTCGATGTTTATTCCCGCTTTATCCCCCGTGCACGATGTAGAAACTATTTTACCACTTTTTCGTTACGATTATTTGGACGTCCAGTTCTAAATTGCCCGGCGAAAGAAATTTATTAGCAATTGCTACGATATTTTATAATAACTCGGGTGTTAGTATTTCTTGTAATATGATATAGGGGTTTAACAAACTATTAGTAAGAAATGTCGTTATCGAGGAATAGAACCCGTCACCTCGCAGTCATCAGTCACGTGCTTTACCACCACTCTACGGGGGATATTGATCTTTGTCAGTTTTGAGTGTGAATATAAGAATGGGGTAGCTCAAATTTATTCAGTTGCAAATAATTGTAAAAAGCAAGATAAGGAAAATACTGTTTTTCATTTCTATTTAGTGGGAATAAAAGTGTACTTTACCTCCCTAATGATACAATGAGAGTTATAGTAACTTTATTACTGAGTTTCAAACTGACTATTTTTTCCGATTTGATAGGGATGAATAACAGTATTTACTATGCACGTTCGTGGAAAAAGAATTATCAATCCACCTTTCATTTGATACTGAAAAATAAACAAAAAAAAACTACTTGTGTCAACAAAAATTAATCCTGTAACGACTTTAAAATGATTACGATAATAATATCAAATAAATTTGCTCGCAGTTGAATCCGCTTATACTAATAACCGGAGATTGATTTGATAAAACTGCCGAGTTATGAATTGAATTAGATAACCGGCGCTGACGTAACGGAAACGACGGCAAGAAAGGGAAAAAGGGGAATGCAGCTCGACCGAAATATCGGACCGATAAATACGCGCGTCGCATGGCAAAATAGGAGAAAAGTGGAATCAATTTAGCGCGCTCGGTTCGAATCGACGCGCATCTAAGCGTTCCCGACGGTCACTTCCGCCTTTCGATTTCGAATCCGGTCGCGCAAAACGAGTGCCATGAACGATGCGCAGCCGTGCAATAATGCACGGGTGCGCTCATTGGTGCGCATGCAAGCGACATTAAACGTGACACTGGCTCGGCGCAGGAAAGGCACCGTTTATACCAACGCCACGTATAAACGGCTCGTACTATGTGCTCTTTCCAAGATAGATAGGGGGATGCACCGTCCCAGTTCGCTCTGCCTTCGTTCCACCTTTGCATACACTTTTTGCTCGTGCAGACTTGGCTTTGCCAATATCCTTTCTACCGTCTACCGCTAAATACCCTCGCGCCTCACAATGCCTTCCACAATGCTAACACGAGCTTGTCTTAATTGATCAAATTCGGATGTTTTCATAAAGTCGGCTTCAATTAATCAGAACCATTTTGTGTTATATGTTTAGAACAATATGACTCAAAACTTTAATTTAATTTGCATTATCAATGTAAAGTTGAACGGAACAATTTTGCCATTGCATTTATGATTATTATTTTGATTACACTTGAAAAAAGGGGTTCCTGTTATTTTTTTATCTTATTTTTCGGTCAAATTTAATAAGGAATTTTTTTTATGTTTATGAGATGAAACTAATTAAGAGCATTAGAAAAGATTAAAGTTCACAGTATTAACAAGAACGATTATGTAAGTATAACAAATATATTCAATCTTTGAGAAAAGTGTACTTTCACAAACAATCGTGTAGTTTGTATTTATACGAGCGTACATTTAATGTCGACAAAATATAATAAACAAAGTTCAACCTAGGCAGCGTAAAATGTGAAATTTAATTAAATGACTTTCGAGTAAAATCTATTATTAATTTTTAATACAAAAATAGCAACAAATGAGAGCTTTTTAAATTTCACTTCGCTAGCCTTTTTGAGACGAAAAATCAACAATATCACTACTTAAATGATGATAAACGTTTCAAGTTGATAAGAGTTAGAAAGCAATTAAGAAAAAGTGATCATTTTTGGCTGATAGGGTGTAAAAGAAAAACGTTAATTTTACTTTTACATATCAATCAATTGTTTCTCTGAGAGATAATTACATTGAGATAAAGATCCGTAAAAATAACCGATAATTCGTTCAAATTCAAGGACAACCGAAAAATTAGTGACCTTAAGTTGATGATTGCGAACGAGTATGAAAATTCGGTCGAAGAAGAGGTCTGTAATTACGCGATTTTGTAATCCAAAACACAGTATCGTTTTCGCAACTATTTGCCGAGATGAAAGGTGGCGAAATTTATTAGAGGGAAGAAAAACGCGCTTTTCCCTCCTAGGGAGAAAAATGTAAACTTTTCCCCTCTAGAAAGAGATGATGCATTTCCTCCGGCTCTAAATTTAGCTATTCCGTGCACGTTGAAGAAAGGACTATGTATAATTGAAAAACATAGATAAGCAAATTGCAATATGAAACACAAGATAAGTTGATTGCGGAGCCGGAGCGTAATTACGGTGAAGCGCGCGAGCATTTAATTCTGCGATTGTCTCGCGGAGAAACTGTAAGCGCGATGCTGCCCACTAAACCATTTTGCTAGCGCAAGCAGTGCCTCGCGATAAACCGATATGAGGCAACAATGGCTATAAATAAATGCTCTCGGGTTCGAAATATAACGAAACACCTTTCTACGTGGCAACGTCATTGATTCGCGAGCAGCATCGGTGATCGGCCAAGTGACTTCGGGCATCTCGCAATCGCGTCGAGCCGCGGGAGTAGGAGGGCCCGAACAGTCCCGAGACCCCGTGCGCGCGCGTCGACGTGTGAACGAGTTCTGCGTACACGGGATTTCCGCGATCCGCGCGTGACGGATATTTTAAGTTTTTCTCACGCGATACCTAACCGCTCGTCGGTTCGCGCCGCGACATTGTAAGTGACACGCTTAATGTCGGACTAATGACTTCCGGAATTTGAATTTAATGCACGTGTCCCCCTTTATCGCGACGTATGCGCTCTTACATTATCGCGGCACTTTTTTCCGCGGCTACCCTGGCGTGTATTCATTTATTATCGTGACAAATTTCGTTTTAATTCGCGTTACGCTACTTAACAGACGAGCGGGAGAGAGAAAAAAAAACACTCCATGCCAGATGTTGGAGACATTTAGATAACGAGATTTGTCGGGGGGGAGGGGATCTAGCGTTTATTAGAAAATGCTTTTTGAATTCACAGTTTACACTCGTTTCTTCCTTCCTTTCCTTTTCACGTTTTATTTGCTCGCGTACTAATTATCATTGTATTATGTATTACACTGAGAAAAAGTTACGCGTGCGAAAAGTACTGTTTTCAAACCCTATTAAGTTGGGTTTGTGTATATTCCTCCCTAGGGAGGAAAAGTACACTTTTCTTTCCTTTTTTTTTTAATTGCTTTCTGCTAAGTAGAAATGAAAAGCAGTACTTTTCGGTGAAAAATATCCTGTACAAATAGATAGGAGAGATATCAAGTAAATATAGATAAATTCAAAATAATAAAAGTGAAGAATAGTATATTTTGCACAGATTATTTTTCGTCACAAGGGACTGAGAACTGTTATTTTTCTAAAATTCCCTAGGGAAAAAAATAGCGGGTCCCTCCCCGAGTGACGATAAATCATTTTTATAATTCTTTAAAATTATTTTTATTAGACCTGTAACGTTAGCAAATTACTTTGGGATAACTTCGTTGCATTTTATTCGTGCACGTAAGGTATATTAAATTTAAAATTACATAACCATTATTTATATGAATATTGACTGATGATGATTAACTTTTATGAACAATTGATCAATAAAAACACCCACAAAGAGATATTAAATGGCATCATACTAATTACATAAAACGTTTTTTAGTATTAAAAATAAATATATACATATATATGAATGTAGATTAAATTAGTATTTTAATTAATTTTATGTATACAATTATTTATTTGTCCACTTTATTATGTTATTAAAAAGTTCAAAAATTAGTAATGAAAGAATAAATTAAGAACAGTACAAAGTTATATATTCGAGAAAAATTATGCTACTATAAATTAAAATAATTATAGGTTAACTTTCTATGTTTCGTCTTTTATGTGCTACGTTCATCGTAAAATTTAACCATAAATTAGCGATATTTTTAAAGTAGTACTAGAGTTGCTCTGCCTTATTTGTAATAAAATATGCTAAAAAAAAATTCCCTTTATATTATTTATCCTGTTATTTTTCGCTGTAAAAATTACTTTCATCCACTGCAGAGTAATTAAGAAATATTGCATCTAATTTTAATCTTTTTTCCAGTTATTTAAATTTAAATATATCAGCGAAATTTTTTATTTAACAAAATTCAACGAATTATGTAATATTGGGAAAATATAGTTCATCCGCGTAAATTAAAATTTGAAGCACTTTGAATTTAACGGTACAATTTTGGAACATTTTTACCCACGTTTATTTGCATGAAATATTATGATTAATCTCCCAACATGCGAGTAAATAGAAAAGGAAGGAGAATCGAAAAATGTTTTTCTTATTTCTTGTTTTTTTTTTTTTTTTTTTAAAAAAAAGGTAGTATAGTAAGTTGTGATCCATTCAATACACGGAAGTGGTTGTAAATCTCACGCAAGGCTGGCTCATAATTTATGAAGCACGATAAATGAAATCGAGTGAATTTGATCGCGAACTCGGCATGTAAGCGAGCGACTGGTAACACAATTGCATTGCTCGTTTAGCATAAAAGTTATAAAAGTTATGGATGGAAATTGATTAAAAGCGAGTGAACAGAGTCGAACCTTCGGATGGCTCGCCGTCATCCTTCGCCGATCGCATCAAGTGCGAAGGCGAGAGGCAATGTTTTACGTAATCGATGAGGTTTCCGTTTATTTATATAATCCAACGCCGCCGGACGCACATCGTGCATCGTGCGTCTGGTTCCGGTGTATCGCTTTTTCATACATCGACCGGAACGTACCGTTTTCATAAGCATATCGAAAATAATACTCCGCAATGAAACAAAACAATTCTTTGCAATCAAACGAGTATTTTAAACACTTTCTAATTAAAAAAATATGCCAATATAAATTTAATACCGAAATTTCATTTTAATACTTCAATTTTCTAACATTATGCTTTCGTTTTATATGTTTTCATCTCTTTTTTAATTTTATTTAAATTCATACTTACAATCATTAATAGTTTAAATTTGATAAAATTGATCAAAATTCAAGTCTTCTTGCTTGGATCTTATAAATAACAATATTTTTTTGGATTCTTTATTTAAATCATTATAAATTTTTTGCGGGACTTTTTTAATAAGTCTGAAATGAAAGTTATTACACAAATATCTTCAACAATTTACAGATCAGACAACTTGATTTAAATTTCAAAAATCTCTAGAAACTAATCCGATTAGAGTTCTGTTTGTTCTATACTTCTTCTGCCACTTTTTTAAAGCTTTCATAGTTTTCTACAGTTTTACTGATATTAATTACAATTTTACATAAAGATTTCATATAAAATATTAAATTCCATATAAGGTCTTATATGGAATTCCATATAAGATCTGATTAATTAATTAACTTTACTAGAGTTATATTTACAACTTATTTATATTACGTTTGTTAATTTAATCAATGAACAATAATTGTCGTACTCACTCGTAAATTAAGCAGAATCCCAGGAATGCACTTTATTATCAGACTGGCCGCTTTGTTTACATTGCAGGTTTAAATATTGAACATCTCTTATGTTTATTATTGTCAATTTTGAATTCACTAATTGTTTTGTTTCTACATCAATTAATATCTTAATGTAAATTACATGATTTGTCACAAAAATAAAACAACTAAATCAATAAGTTGCAATGGAATAAGTTCTCACAACTGTAGTGTTTGATTTGTCCAACTAAAAATTTATTTAGCACAACTTATCAAACAATAGTTTAAAGTTTTTAGTTAGGCATACTAAGTAAATTTCTCTCAGTGTAGAATGAAATATAAGTATATTCAATACGTTCAATATAATTATCTACAAATAAATTTCTCCCTCTGTACAATGATCACAATAATTTTGATTTCAAACATTAAGCGACAAATAAACTTTTTTAAAATATTACAATTAAATATTTTAAATACCGACAAGTTGGATACAAATAAACTTTAAATTTGCAATTTCAAACGAGCTTATTATTCCGTACCTTCGACGTTAATTAAACGTTAAAATTTAGTCTCCTATTTCTGAAATTAATGTACGCGTGTACCGAGCAATAAACGCGCAAATCAATTCCCCCAAGTTTTTACAACGCGTAGCATTAATCGCACGCAATTATTTGCCAAATGCACCTTCGGCGAACGTGTAACTCGCTTCGGAGAAGCGATTATCGAAAAAAAGGTTAATTGCTAAATTTATAATTAATAAGCGTTTGATTAAAGTGGCCGTCAATTTGATAGACAAACTGGTTTTGGACGGTTAAAAAATTTTCGGTGCCACGCTCGCGCATCGCCGTGGCCATTGAAATTTCAGTAAACGCCTGCACCTTTATACTTTGTATCTAAATATACATTTGAATGTATGAGCGCCAAGTGCGCGTGCATGCGACTTGCCATAAGAAAGCAAAAAGCGAAAAGGAGCGAGACGGACATACGCAGCGCGAAAAAAGGGACGGAGATAAAGAACGAGAGAGGATCCGTGCCACTCGGTCATTGGTGAATGTACCGTACCGTACCGGTTTGCAGATCGCTGCATCGCTAGGCAGACTCTAGGATATCTGTGGAAGACCTTCTTCCACCTCCGCGATCCAGCGCGCCGCAAGAATCTCCACATTCGAAAAGCGCCGCGCACGTCGCTTCACTCCGCGTCCCACGAGAAATTAATCAGTTTATTGTACGCAATATTGTTAGCCGGGATTCGACGATTGACTTTTCCAATTTACAAATTGTTCCTCTGGGATGCGGGGGCTCCTCGGCCAACCTCGTTGCTATTAAGAGTAATCGTAGAGAAATTGAAAGGAGTTGCCTCTTAGTCAACTTTTTCGTTTGCGTTTCCTTTCCAGGTTTTATTTTTTACGTTATCTCTCCTTTGTTTTAATCCTTTTTTGTTCAATGAGATTCAAATAATTGCTTGAATAAGTTTTCAGTTGTAAACTTAAATTAGGAAAAGGGCATTTTGATTTCTTAGATTTTTTTTAAATTTTGTCCCTTGTCCTTTGTTCTTGGCGTATTGCTGATGGAATATACTGGAGAAAAGCTTTGTATGGTTGCATGTGCAGAGGACAATTTTGTTATTACGTAAATAATGAAATAATTTTATTCATTCAATTATTACATAATCAATTTACATTTTCTTTAAAAAATAATTCTAGATGCATCAAGTTTCAGTCTTGAATTTTATTGTACAAATTTATTCTGTCCTTTTTTCAGTTCAAAGTGTGATAAAAAATCATTTCTGCAACTCATTTTGGAAAGGTGTTAATTATGTAATGATGACGGACTTTCAATAAGAATAAAACAATAACTTTAAATTATTTGTCTTTCTTAGTTCTCCGACTTATTTCCTTGTTTACCATAAAAACTATTTATTTAATCAATGAATTATCTATTTTATTATTCTTTTTTAATTGAATACTGCTAATTGCACAATCAATACCCTTTCATTGTAATACAAATAAAAAGTGATATAATTTACTCTAATTATTTATAATTATTTGCTCTAAACTTAATTTCATTTTTTTTAATATTTATTAATATGAACTTTCAGGCGATTTTTTCAATTTAAATTTAGGTAGTGGATGTCTATTCGCTTTGCAGAAAAATTTAAATTACTTAGAAAGATGTTTAATTCACAGAAATTTTTATTTTATTATCAATCTATTTAATGTTGAAAAAATACAAAATTATATCGTAAAGTGTGACTGTAAAATGTGTATTGTTAAATATAACGTATTTTAAAATAATTTTACAAAGTGTATAAAGCCTTTTTTAATCTTCAGTTTCAGAAATGATTCTGTAACATCTGTTCATACTTCAGAATCCTCATCAAACACTATTATAAAACCATTACCGTAACTACTTATTGAAAGCGCGTCAGATTTACTCTGAAATTCTTGCAGAACAAGTGAAATATTTCATAGAAATATATACAGAAAATATACTAAACGAATTCAAGTGAAATAGAATTGAATTTAATTTTATGTAATTTAAATGAAGTGAAATTTAAATGAAAAAAGTAATTTTACGTTTAACTGATTCAATAACAATAACTCAATTCATAAATTACGAGATCAAGTTCAATAACAATATTTTTTCAACAATTTAAATAGACTACGTTGCCTTAAAAAACAATACTTAGATATACAACGAGTTAGAAATTAAAATTTAATAAATTTAATAAATATGTTAGTTAATGATGACTGTAAATTTGTAATTTGTTTTAATTAAGTTAATATATTATTACCTTTTAATAAATTATTTATAATTTTCATTTATATCATAAGAATGTACAAGATCAATTGCAAAATAAGACAATTATTTTTATTTTTTATTATTTTATGTAAGACAATGTATGCATTATTACATTTATATGCTAATTTCTTCACTGCACTGATGCAACTAGAATGCATATTTTCAAATCAATGTAATATACAAATTTCTTTAAATTATTATTATTCATGCCCACAAAAAACGTGACAAACTAATTATTATTTTGAGTATTACGTTAAGTTTAGATTAATTTATCTTTAATTTAATAAATGATATTTCACTATACAAAATATACTATTTCTCTCACTACATTGATGCAACTAGAATGCATACTTTCATATTAAAATATGCATGGCAATAAGCAAAGTGATATGGAATTGTTCTTTATGTAAAACTTATAATGTTTAAAATTGTGCTCTACCCATGTTTCATACGATATCTTTTGAAATAAATCCCTTAAATTGTATAAAAGTGGCAAAAAGTAGGAGACATAATAGCAAAGAATATTCAAAAATATTCCTATGTTCGTCTTCAAAAATATTTGCAGTATACTTTTGGAATATTAATTTCCAATAAGTAAACTATAAATAATTCTGGACTTGAGCCTTAAAATATTTCTTTGTTATATTCAAAGTATTCTTAGAATGTACCAAAAATCTTCTTTGCTATTGCAAAACACGACACGAATAAGGACTCTGCCCTTCATTTGATTACTAGGATAAAAACAAAGCAAAGTCTCCGTTGAATCGAAAACAATTGTGCTTTATTTTGATTTTATATTATAAGGAATAAATTTATCAATGATATTGTGTTTAGATACAAAAATATAATTAAAATTTGTTTTCATTTTAAAATAAAATATCCTTAAATTATTTGATACAATACCAGTGATATCTTCTTTTAGAATGCTACCACAAAATATATTTTACAATTAATTTATTCATAACAAAAAAAATATTAAATATTATTAAAAACATAAAAATAATAAATATAATTTTATTTAATGCAAGCTCTTCCGATTTTATTTTTATAAGGAAAATTTAACGCATTTCCAATAAAAACTGAAACTTCACTTTGAGCTTTACTTTTACGAATGGATACAAATTTACGAGACTCCTATGAAAGCTGATATTCTAAAATAGTACGGAAATAAACTTATACTGTTTTTATTAATTTTATCCCCGCGCATAACAATAAAAAAATTTACAACATTTTCCGATCATTTAACTTCGCCTTTTTCTGCAAATCCACATAAAATCCTATTATTCGTCAAGAAAAACCATGGAATTTCATTGTTTTTCAACAGTAAATTAAATATTTTAATGTTCACGTTCTCTTTCATGCCTCGAAAAAAAATGGCCAGTTATTCCGTTAATGTAGAAAAAGCGTTGCATCCCCTGCAGCATCGCCACGAGTATCAGATATTTATGATCAGAACTCGGTACACCTGTTGAGTATAGTCCGTACCCCAAGACTCGATTTCGTTACACCGTTTACAAGTGCTCCAAGTCCACGCGAAAAATAAGAGGCAAAAGCGAACGAAAAAGCGAACAAAGCGCTGATTCGCGCGTCTTATTCGTTACGTCTTACTGTCCCGGGGACTTTGACTCGTGCATGTGTTTAACTCGCCGGTGCGCATAGAACCGTTCGATACAACGCGCCGACTTCACGGTCAACCGTTAAGTTTCGATTACTTAAATATTACAAGAGAAGATGGAATAGGTTTGCATGCTTCGGAGTTGCCGTGTGTTAGAAACACGCGCATTGGCAAAATATGGCCAATAAATTTGCCGCCAGCGTTAACTTATCGTGTACAATTATAATCTACAAATTTTGTCCCAGCGCTGTACGTATTAGTTGTTAATTAATATTGCGTCACTGTACGTACACGTGTATTAGTCTTCCTTTTTTATGTCCTCTCATCATTTATGGCACACGTGAATTTGAAAATAAAAAAGACCTATTAAAAATTGTATATTTAAAATATTGTATTAATGTATTGATAATTGTTGTTAAATTTTTTGATAATAATGAATACTGATAGCTGATTAATAGTAAATATATATAATATATGTGTATATATATTCTAAGGATTATATCACGTTTGAATTTTGGGAGGGAAATTTGAAATTTACCGTTTGGAACTTCTCGGCGGGGGGCAGCGATAAATTGCTTTTTTTGCGAATAATAATTATTAGCATTCGAACGTCCCTCTATAAACGTATTTTACCATTCTGCAAAATTTGAAATGTCGGACATGCGAGATTGCGAATATTTCCTATCGCGTCGTGTTTCAGCGTTGTACCCCCGGTTAATGTGTGACCACTTGTCTTCACTCGTCCTTAACTTATCCCCACCAGGTTTATTCGCGTTTAATGTCTCGACCTATCCAGATATCCTTTGGTTGTTCTACTTTCCCCATTTGCACTCTCTTCCTCATTTATTCTCACACTATTTCGCTTGTTTACATTGATTTCAGCGTGTTATTTATTCCTCGTTTTCATTTTTTCAAATAATCGTACATGTGGCATTTTGCGAAATTACCCTTGAAAAGCTGAAGATAATTTCATGAGTTTGAAGATGGAAGATAGGCAATTTAAGTCAATGCCAATTAAACATTTATTTAATCAACAAAATTATGATTTATATTGTAAATAAAACAGAACTTTGAATAAAATATGAAAAATTAAATGTAAAATCATTTTTTAAGTCAAACTTTGATCTAATGAGTGAACAAAGTATTTAAAGAATTTTTGTTTATAAATAGTTTAAATTTTAAATGATAAGATATATTAATATTTTAATTATTGCGAGATATCGTGGTATTGCATTTAGTGATTCACTTCTTGTTTATGATTTAAGAAGAAATAAGGCCCGAAACTAGACCACCATTGTGAAAAGGGGAAAAAACGGGTTCCTATAATCGGAGAACTTCAGTTTAAATTACTTTACAAAATGATAACACAAATTATGGTTAGTGTAAGGGGAAACAGTAGTTTTCTCAATCACCATACAATTACAGCACCGAAATTAGAGTTGAAAAAGTTTCGTCTCAAATTATGGTTTGTTTTGGTCCAAGCTCAGCGGTAACTGTTCCACATGCTACGTTTCTCTGTTTAAAGTGATTGCTCAATTTTCATGTTTTTCGACAACTTAAACGTAAAAGAATGTGCAATAAAAATTTTTATAAACCGTCTTAAAACTTACTTAAATTCTGTGTTTTTCAGCACAGGTTTTCAATAACTTCAATTGTGATGTTAAAAATAATGAAACAAACTTGTTCTTTCCACAAATTTGAAATAAATAATCCCAAAACAACAATTGGAATTTGAGTTATAAACAATTAAAAAATGTTTGCAATAAAACATTTTTAGAACTAGAAGAGAAAAGTTATGGATATTCGACAACAAAAGTCAAAACTATCACGCTAAAGAAAATTAACTTCAGTTAATAATAAATTTACATAATTTTAATTATCTGATAAGTTAGGCACAAGTTAGAATACAGCTTGCATTGTTGAAGAAAATTAACTTCAGTTAATAATAAATGTACATAATTTTAATTATCTGATAAGTTAGGCACAAGTTAGAATGCAGCTTACTGAAACTTAAAATGACCTAGCTTTAGGACTATAATCTACCATTTTCTCCCAGTAATAAAAACTAGAAAAATACCTAAAGCCATTACACGAGTTCAACCATAACTAAATTTCAATTGATTTGCGCGCCGAGAAAATAAATGAAATGGCACGATAAATCCAAGTGGACAAAAAGAACGGAGAAGAAGAAAAAAATGGATCGGAGAGAAAGAAGGATCGTGACAATTAGTTCGAAGTCGGGATACTTTTCGGCACACATTGTAGATGCAGGCGATCTCAAAGGAAGACACGAGCGAAACAGGAGTTTCGTGGTGAGCGTGTGGCTGTGAGCAGTAAGGTGCGCTTGGTTCGCATGTTCGCCTCGCTGGGTTCGAAATGTCACAAAGAAGCGGAGCCGAGTCCTCGCTACAAACCGGATAAGCGGCCTCGACCGCGCCAGAAGTCGTGGATGCCGCGGCGGCGTCGTCTTCGGAGTTTCGCACTTTAACAGAAAAAAAAAGAAGAAAAAAAAAGAGGTTTGAATCAAACGATATTCGCTACAGTCAATTCCATCCTGAACTTAAATACATACAACACCATGCTGAGTTTTAAACAAATACATGATATTTTTTTGCAATCAAATGATATTGATGGAGTACAGTCAACTCCACGAAGAACTAACAACTTATATACAGTTGCATCAACTCCAAAAATCTTGATTTCAGAGCTGGTTGGGGATTCCTCGAAGAAGAACTATAACAAGTGCTAAATGGAGTTCATGGTAGCAAATAATTTTCAGTTTTCAGCATAATTCATTTTAATCTTAGTAATTATATGCAAGCTTATCGTGGAATTGAAAATAGCTCATGGATTTTTTCCAGGGTACTTATCGAAACTGCAACTGGCCTGGATACGCGGGTCGAATGCCGCGCACCCGCGACCCCGGCACGGCTCTTTTCTCTTCGCTCGTCCTCTCCTCTCCTCCCCCTCCTCCCGCCCCCTTATTCCTCCTCTTCACTTCACCACCGGCTTGGCCGGCCGTCTTCGCGAATACAGTGAAATCCTCTTCCGCTTATCCAATGCGAAAACGATGAGGCCACTTATCGTGTTCGATCAATTGCACTTGATTTATGCCGCGAAATCAGGCTGCGAACGAATACGACGCATTTAGATAAAGCGCCTGCCTCTTTCCTTTTTATTCGCGTTTCTCCGTCCACCTTTTTTCCCTTCTCCATTGAAAAATGCCCTTCGCTCAATTGACGGGAAAAACGGGCGAAATTCACCAACAGCGTCCTATTATGATGGGATATCCTTTGAACTCAAACTTCACTGAAAAATTTCTTAATTTGTAAGAAGACATTTGGAAGAGAATTATTGTTGGTCAAATTTATTAAATTTCAAATAACATTAGTCGAGGTGAAAAATTACTTTGAAGAAACATCTAATTGGTATTTTGATATATGTCAAATAACTGTTGAAGAGACGTTATCTTAAGTCTGAAATAAATTTGAATGATTTAAAGGCCGAGTCAATTTTAAGATTTTTGTTTTTGTTAGGTAGAAGTGTCTACTCAACATTTAATTAACGTTGAATAACTTATTACCATGAATTTGAATTCATTTGTCAACGTAGATTCGACTTAAATATTCAATAAATTATGTAAGAAAAAAAATTGTATTTCGACGGTGGTACTTTGACACTGAATTTGGAAAGTTCTATCAAAGCGAATCAAGCTAATAATCCACTGACGTCATTTAATTTTTGTTTTTAACTTTCATACTAATCCGCGTATAACTGTATTTCCAGATTTATCGTCGGCTCTCGACTGAAATGTATTTAGGACTTAGAGTGTAATTTACGTGGAACTGCAAGGAGACAAAACACGCTCGTGGTTCATGTGGAATATATTTAATACATATATGGCGCATAAAGTACATCTTTTTGATGTACATTTTATCAAGATCAAGATGGAGGGGAAAGTTGACGACGTCCGGATTTCAGCTAGTCGCTCAAAACCGTATTATAAACAAAAGTT
This sequence comes from Leptoteleia sp. ZL-2020, assembly GCA_022817305.1. Taxonomy (NCBI): domain Eukaryota; kingdom Metazoa; phylum Arthropoda; class Insecta; order Hymenoptera; family Scelionidae; genus Leptoteleia; species Leptoteleia sp. ZL-2020. Next base: position 22,063 of record JABFPN010001181.1, read on the forward strand.
ATGTATATTAATCAGTTGGAACTCACGAACGTCAACAACTGCAACTGATTGAAATGACCGATAATAAATGATATCGCGAAAATCAACTCGACATAAATTCAAACAAAAGCTTAATTGCTTATCACTTCTCTTTTTGTAATTAACATAGAAGTATTAAATAAATGTATACATATCTGTATGGTTAAATAAATAAATATTTGTTGCAAATGACTATTTTTAATTTTAAGATATACTAAAAAAAACCTTTCTTTTAATTTCATAATGTTCTTATGAAGAATTTTAATTAAACATGAATATTAATTTTTAATGTTAATTAAGTGCACCGTTTCTGATTGCAAATACATGATTATTGTAATCGAGCAATCAAATCGGACATTAATAGCAGATTAATTTAGATTCATAACATAATAATATAAGCAATCAATTGTTAAACGATCTGCGTAGGTGGCTGACCAAAGCATAGATGCCAACAACCACAAATCGGTCAAATCGTGTATATACCGATTATCAACGATAATGGGCCGTATCGATTTGGATGGCGTTCGCATAGCAGACTCGTGGGAATCAATCCGGGAGCATATCCGGCAATTAATTTTTTCTCCGCTCTGTCGCGCGGTTTCAATGCTCTTTCGTGGATTCACTTTTTCCTCTTTTCTTTTATTTTTGAATACTCTATTTTTTTTTTTTAATTGCGTACTAACGTGGGACTCGTAAAAAGCAAATGTCTACTTGATGATAGATGGAGAAAAGCCTATTCAACATGAGGAGAAAAAATGTGATTGAATCAGCATTACTTTGAAACAATTAGTAAAACTCAAAAATGCTTACTGGATAACCATTCTATATCGATTATATTTAGAAAAGTTTAACAAATTCCGTTTTTAAAATGTTCCACCCTTAGAGGCTTGTGTAATTAAATGCTATACTTTAGATTATTTTTCTTAACCACCTACTTTTCAAAATCGAACTTCTATCGCAAAATTAGGAGCCTTAAATCGGAGCACAAAGAACTGCACCTATTGACCTATTAGTCGGTATCACAATCAGACGGAAACCCGCACGCAAATGAGAAAAATGACATTTGCATAACAACCTAAGTGCAGGCTGGCTTTTTAACTTGAACTCGTATTCGAGTCAAGCAGAATTTGTTGGTTTGATGAGCAAAGTTCATCGCGAAGCAATTGAACGATTAAATTTCTCCCACGTTATCGTCACTTTCTAAAAGCCGAAACGAGATTTCCGAGTGCGCCGAAGAAAAAGTTTGCAACTTTCAGAAATTTTAACTGAGATTTCAGTTGAATTATGAACAACTAATAAATTCAGCCAGATGCGAAGGTAATAGTTCAGTAGGTTTTGAAAGAATACTTTCGTCTTATATTCTTCTAACGTATAACGTATGACGAAATTCCGTCGATCACAGTAAATTTACTGAATTTTTCTATTCCTTCTACCGAAAAATAAAAGTTACCAACACAGTGACTGAAAACATCAGTTATGCAAATCATAACTATTTTTTTTTTCAAATTATAATTCAGTTATAAATAGTAATCAAACCATAACTGAATTTTCGCGAAAATGAATTATCTGAAGTATTTAATTCCAATACTTGAAACAGATTTGCACAAGGTATTATGATTGAAAATTTCAGTAATTTTGACCAATGTGAAGCTCGAGAACTGAGCGAGCAACTTTATGGTTGTTGCAAATTTTCCACCCTGAACTCTCGACCAATTCAGCATGGAACAATGAGCGCGGTAATGGCGCTGGTAACTAACAATCGAGAGCGGGCTGTGGGTCAGGGCGCGAGGATGATATGCGTACTCGACGCGCTGCCTCCAGTCGCATGAGGTAAGAGCGGCTCCGGAGGTGTGCATATTACTCGTACACGATCTTTCGAGGAACTTTCACTTGCCCTCCAGTAAGCTACATGCCGAGCAAACTCAGCATCCACGTGATCGCGTTAAGGATCTTCTTCTCTCGATTCCCTCGCGGTTGTCGATACAGTAATATACATACCTATATACCCACACAGTTGCAAGCGCCACGGTACCCTTCTCCCCACAGCCAAGAAGACAGGTTTTACGTGGATTAATCATTCCAGGATAATGTGGTATGGTGTCTAAACCGATTTCGATTGTCTTCGTTTTATTGGACTATAATTGGACGCCTTTTGCATCTATTTTCCTCTCGCTTTCAATATATCCCATTTAAAAGAAATTGTGTTGGTAGATACCTGAAATATAGGTGTCACATTGAAAAAAATTGTCAAAATTATAAACGTAATATTTCTTTTAAAGTCAACCATAGTACAGTTCACTTTGTGCATTAAATATTTATATTTAAGAATACTGTAAAATAGAAGAAATAATAAGATTATAAAACGGAACTGTTTTTTAATGAAAAGTTTTTAATTAATGGTTTTAGACATTTGTATTGCTTTTTAGTGTTAATCTTAGTGAAGTGTTTATTTAGATTGTCTTTATGTTACTGTTTTAGAGGTTATACCGTCAACAGTATTGATATTATTATAAATTTAGCACGATATATATATTAATTCTTTTTTTAAAGTTATCACAAAATCAATTATAATACTGTGTTGCAGTTAAAAAATAGATATTGCACTTGAAATTGGAGTTTCTGTAACCAATCATGTAGTGACTATAGAATTTTGGTTATTTTAACTGTGTAAATTACTGTCAGTATACATGCATTAAAAATTACTTACTTTAAATTTTTAATACTAAATACATTAATACAATCTATTTCAGGCAATTAAATTTAATTAAATAAAAAAAACCAGTAAAATTAACTGGACATTATCAGTCTGCACTAAAGATACAGTTCTTTTCTTTAAGATGACGCAAATCCAACTTCAATTTTTCAAAAATTAAGTTATTTATATATAATTATATTATTAATTATTTTATTTTAATCTTAATGTTAATAGTTTTATTGAAATATTATTCCTTAATTGTCATATAAAAATATTAATGAATAAACATAAAAAGTCTTTATAGTATACTAAGTATTTTTTAATAAAAACAGTAATGAATTTTTTTTCTTTAAATTATATGTAATATTTCTATCGTAGACTTTTAGAACAGATAATTATGATTAAACACTTCATTAAAAAATTCATTTTTCGATATTTTCATTGTATATCGTGAAAATAAAAACCTGTTATTATTGATTTAGATCGAAAATGGATAAAAAAAACTGTCGTGATGACCTTGAAATAGCAACGCTGTATTTATACTTATTTATTTCCAGCTGCAGTAAGAAAATTTGTTCATTTTTTATCGCAACTTTATTATAATTTTCGAAATTATTGTTCAACAATTGCTTAATGTTTAGCAACATTTTTGTTCATCAAACATTCAACGTACACCACGGTCAGTTAGTAGTTATGGTTGATTATAAAACTAAAGTTAAGTAATTAATTAATAATGTTAATATTAAATATGCAAAATGCAATGAACTAAATATGATACATTCATTGCATACACAAATCTTTATTAATTTGAGTTTGAGACACTAAAAATAACCTTACAAATGGTATTTTTAAGTAAAATGTTAATTGAAATAAGCGTTGGTTACAGAGAGGTTATGTTTAATTAAATACTTGCCTTTTTAGTTTCTTGTTCATTTTTGATACTGGTCTATGTTATACTGGCATAATTCTATTATCTACCAGCTTTTCGTTTTCCCTCCATTTCCTGTTTATAACGCCAATATGATTACTGACTTGAAACTGTCGCGAACCGTGAATTGCCAAATAATCACATAACTACGCTGTTCAAATTCTATCCGTTATTTCTGAAAATTAAATGTAAATCACTTTGAAACATTGAAAAAAATAAAATAATATTAAGTTTATTTAATTTTGTATATTTATTAAACATTTAATAAACTAAACGTTATCATTAAAATGATTTAAAATTTTTCGAAATCTTATGTAAAATGTTTTCATTAAAATTTAAACGTTTGTAATAAATGTGTTTATGGAATAATCTATAATGTTTATTACACATATCGTTAAGTAAATCATAAAAATCTAATTACGTTTATTTACTTGTTTAATTATTATTATATATAATTAAATTGCACGTTTAATTTATTTGTACATACTTCCATTTCGTAAAAAAAATTTAATTTCGTCAAACAATTATGTATAAGAATATTTTTAAAATATGACTTTATATGCAATTTTATATGCCTTAGTACATTAAACATGCATGAAAATTCATATCACTTTTAATAGTAGAAACTTTGAAGAAAAAAAAATGTTGAAGAAAATATACTATTAAATAATACTGCATTATATTAATTAATGGATGAATTCGCTATAGCAGCAAGTAATTTTTTTACACCAAACTGTTACTTAAAAAGCGTGTCCATAAGTAGAACACAGGTTGCTCCAAAGAATAATTATTTCAAACGCGAATAAATAAATGACTTTTTAGTATCGCGCATGAATATGTCTTGAATGTTTTCTAACCGGCAACATATTTATTTAATCAATAGATCATAAACAACTTCCGAACGTTTTTCGATGGAAAAACATCGCGCGGCTTGGCAAAAAGTTGATACATTAATTAAAACTCGTATTTCAATAACTAAACTAACAAACATTATGAAATCTAAATGCCCGGTATAAAATTTGAATTAATTATAAAAATAATGTTTTTATTCGCCAGCAACTCCGCAGGCTTTCCAAGTGTTAAAAAAACCTCGCACTTATGCACTTAGCCGACAGGCACGGCTCGTACACGCGCTCAACAAGCATGTTCGTATACGTAGCCGCTTCGCTGACTACCGCAAGGAGTCCCTCGAGCGACAAGAATGGCCTGAATTTTTCTAATCGCAACGAGACCGGTGCAGGATCTTAAGAATTCAATTTAAAAATATCATTCTAAAATCATCGTTCGAGGCTGAGAAAAACCAATTTAATGTCTTCATTCGCATTTTTGCATTCTCCATTGGAGTTACGCAAAAATCCGCAAATTCCGTTGAAGCAAACGATACTTGATTCAGTGGGACAAAGCGAATCGTTTCTCGCGAACTTTGACTTGCGCTAAATTTACAACTTTCCTATTACATGTGCACTGTTAAGTGTCCTTAAAATTCAATCACTTTTTTAAGATATACTTGAGACTGTAATTCAAGTAACAGTTAATTTATTTCAAATTTAAAATATTAAAACCATACTTTATACCCTAATTTATGAAATGTTTAAAATCAAATGTACTGATTTAAAGCAATGCTTTGCCATATACATTATCAGTTAAATAAAGTTACTTATTATTCACTTGTTGAAGTTTCTACTGGAGGTACTTTAACAAAAATTCAACGTAGTTAACTATTCATATCAGACATAATTGCTTTTAATGTCGCGCGTGCAAATAAGGAAATGTAATTAAAGTAATCAGAAAACCAATTCCCAAAGATACTGATTCAGCAATAATAGAGGCGACAATCGTGGTTAACTGGTCACCAAGTGAACTTTCACGTGCTCATCGTCGTCTGCGTGGAAGAGCGCGCGGTGTGTACAAGTAACGCGCTAAACACTTCCGCTATTTTAGTAATTTACGTTTAATCATTGTTCGGGGCGGACAAAAAAAAAGGTTGAAAAATCCGTGCCAACCGGAAGTCGTGCGCCCTGACGCTCGTGCGAACTTGGAGTTTGATTTTGCTCCAATTGAGTGCACGAAGCGCTCTTTTGCCACGCCGCAATTGAAATACGCAAACAAATGTTGAAGGTCTAGTGGAATGAACACACCGACTGGATATTTGTTTGAATGTCTCATTTTATTAATCATTTCACTGTCGTTCTCGTGACATCGTTATTTATTGACAATTTATCTATTTACACGGTAATAATTATAATAATAATAATTAATAATAATAATATTAATTGTACACGCCTACTACAAATATACAGATCTGCGCGAGTTTGTTCATTGTGTTCACGTTAATTTTACGTTCTGTATTTATTTTATACAAAATGGGACGTCGAGTTATTACAATGTTCTTCTAGTATCAACATGCAAAGTATTCAGTTGGTGGGAATAGAATCTTGTGGGGTTATGATATAAACTGGCATCGATGTTGGAAGAAGAAGAGGGAAGATCAGGGTAAGGTAAGGTAAGGTAAGGTGAGGCATCTGCTAAAAACGTATATCAAAAAGACGAAGCCTGGATTCCAGAATCAGAGATCGGGATTCGAAAAGGGGTAAAGAGGATCGGGAAATTGGGATGGATGGGGGTGGTAAGAAACATTCACATTTATAACACAGTGACATATCAAAAAATCGTCCAAAAAAGTATAAGTACAAAAGGATCGATAACAGCTTAATTACAAGAATAATCGGGAACGCTGTCAAGCGACCGTCTCGAAAACGAGACGGTCGGAGCGCTGACTTAGTCGGTAATGATATCTCTTCAATAATATTATCATTTAACAGGAACATCATCGAATCTTTGTAAATTCGTCGTCATTGTCATTCTCACTTCAAAATTATAAATAAATAATAATTAATCATCAATCGTTAAACCGCGCAAGATAACAGTGCAATTGTTACATTCGGCAATGATCATAATTCTCTGAAACTCATTTATTTATTATATACAGCGCAGCATGACAACGAAGGCGAACGGCCCGACGATCGTCGGCAAAAAGGAAATAGGTCGTCGACGATCGCTGAGTCGGTAAACGAAGAAGGTCGGAGGAATGAATCCCGAAATTCAAGTCGGGACTCTGCCCTCCGAAAAGCCAAAGGAAAGACGTAGATGGAACGCCGCCCGGGACCGGGTGCCGGCGACGCGCCCGCCGCGTACAAAACCATAAAGTCTGGACGTATCCACACAAATGCTTAAATGCGTACGCGAATGCCGCGTCGGCCCGTCGCCGGGGCGGCGCTGCAGTCGAGCTACCGATAGACGCCCTCGTTATCTTTTGTATGTTGCAAATCACACACACATACATTCACAATACATACAATGCTTCGAATGAATAATGATTTGCTATTCGTAGCAAAGGACAAAATGGTAATTGAATAACAATAATAATAAATTAGTTCTGTACAAAGATGCATCGAGCACGGTAATATTAATATCTAAACGGGCGGGCCTTGGGCGCCACCCCCACAGCATTGTCTTCGCTCTCTATAAGAGTAGTTCGAAGTCGCCGAATATCGGTGACCGAATGGGGAAGGATCCGGGTGCAGTGCACTAGACCTCGGTGGCGAGGGCAGCCGCGTCGTGCCTATAGTGGTCGTTTATGACATAGACGCCGCAGGAGCCATCGGTGCCGCTGATTGCTCCGCTGCCACCTCCGCTGATTGCCCCGCCGCCACCTCCGCCACCAGGTGGCCCCTCGGCTATCGTCGCTGGCCTCTTCATGAGAGAGGTGTCAGTGGCGCGACACGTGTCTCCGGAATTGGCTGTCGTCGTCGTGAACAACGTCGACGTCCGCTTGGGGTCGAGTATGCCGACGCTGATGCCGATTCCCAGGGTGCACTCTTTGTCCTTCTGGAAGAACTGCGATGCCCGATGCGCGGCCGCTTCGGTGTTCAGCTGTTTGATCGTTCGGGTCCTCACGTCCGGGTGCATGACGAGTTCCGGTTTGTAGCCGGCGCACGCGCCGTCCATGGAGTCTGTTTGGTAGGTACTCGAGTCCCCGGATACGTCGTGGCCGGACTTGGTGGCACCCCAGGCGCTCTTAATAGCACCGCCCTGAATGGGCGAGGTGTTTCGTTGTTTGCCCAGGCTGCTGTGCACGGCGTTGCGTTCGTTTTGCAGCCGCGCCTCCTCGTCGGCCTTGGCTTGTTCGCGCTTCTGACGGCGCTTCATGCACATCACCGCGACCGCGGCGACAATGGCGAACACCGGCACCGCCGCCGACAGCGTTGCTATCACCACCACGTGCTCCGTGGTGAGGCCGGCGTCCCGCGCCTCGGCCGATGCTATATGCTTGGATAAGTTACCGCGCCACGAGCTCCGCAACGCGGGCACCGACGCCCTGCTGCGACTGTCCTCCGCGCAATTTTCGCCTCTCCAGCCGTCCCGGCACTCGCACACGTAACCGTTGACCTGGTCGCGGCAGGTGCCACCGTTCTGGCACGGCCCGCTCTCGCACTCGTCGATATTCGTACTACAGTCTTTGCCGGTGAAGCCGGGCTTGCACATACACTTGTAGTCATTGATGACGGATATGCAGGTGGCGCCGTTCGCGCAGGGCTTCACCAGACAATAGTCCACCTTGCTCTGGCACAGCAAGCCCACGTACCCCGGCACGCACTGGCACCGGAACTGGTCCACTAGGTCTATACACTTGGCCCCGTTGAGGCACGGATTGCTCTGGCAGTCGTCAATGTTGACCTCGCAGCGCTCGCCGGTGAAGCCGCTGGGGCAGGAGCAACTGTAGCCGTTAACCTGGTCGACGCAGGTGGCGTTGTTGGCGCAGGGGTTGGAGGCGCACTCGTTGATCTGCAGGTCGCATTCGGCGCCCCCGAAACCCGGGGGACAGTGGCACTTGTAGCCCTTGAGGGGGTCGTCCTCGCAGGTGGCGCCGCTGGAGCACGGCGAGTCGCGGCAGGAGCGGGAGTTGACCTCGCAATGGCGGCCGGACCAGCCGGGCGGGCAGCTGCAGGTGTAATTTCGCAGCACGTTGGCACGGCCGCTCGGCGTTTCCACGTGCGACAGCAAAGACGCGGCCGAGGCCCGCTTCGTCGATCCCGTCTCCATGCTGCAAGTGCCGCCGTTTAGGCACGGCTTCGAGTGACAGTCCGAAAGCACGGTCTCGCAGTCGGTGCCGGTGAAACCTGGCGCGCACGAGCAGGTGTACGAGCCTGCGCCGGTGTTAAAGCAGGTGCCGCCGTTATGGCACGGCTTGTGGTTCGTACAGTAGTTCAGGTCCTGGTTGCAAAACAGGCCGCCCCAACCTTCCTCGCAGTGGCACTGCCAGGGCTGGACGCACGTGCCGTGGGTGCAACCCGGGTAGGGCTCGCACTGGTCGCAGAACTTCCCGGTCCAGCCGTTCAGGCAACTGTAATCATACAACAAAGATTTCGTCGCTTTAGTTACTTTGACTACAATTTGTCATTTGTCTTGAAATTCAATACTGCCTCACTAAATCAAACAATGCTTTTTTTTTTATTACTTATATTTTTTTGTCCGAAAGCCATACCCTCGGCACATCCTTAAGAGACAAAATTTATGAAGATATAATCAAGTTTAGTCATCGAAACCAGCAAGATATGCGGAAGTATCAAGATAATTTATATTTTAATATGGATGTATGATTTTTTATTCATGCATGTATAATGACCGCACGAATGGTTAGATAGCAGAGGACTATCGTGATGTTACAAGACGAGTTATAATTAAAACGTACGGTTTTCAATATATCCAGTAGTATTTATGGACCAAATATTAATGAGGGAATTGTCCCCTAAATGTTAGTAAATATGATATATTATTAATTGAACCATTAAATTCATCAAATTAATTAATATTATTCTTTCCATAGGAAACATTTCTGGCACATTGGGAAAATGAATCCAATACACCATAAAAGGTCATTTATTGCCCGATTTAAAACATTCCAAACAACAAAAATTAATTGACAAACGTGCCGAAGATGCATTCCGTCCTTTTCTAAGGAAGCGACCATCAATTCAAGGACTAAAGACGGGCCCAAAATGGCGTGAAAATTTCCAAGCGAGGCTAAAACCCGTCGTTTAAAGTCGGTCGATCTAGGCGTCAGGGGATTTTGGTCGAGCTGACTGGGCATACATTGCAATGGGAGTTTCAAAATCGGCACCCCGTTTTGTCTCTAATTTAGTCAATAGAATCGCGACGTAGCGTGTGCGAGAGTCGCAGGGAACAGGATTCTTCGTGCGGCCTGATAACGAAGTACCAGCGGGTATCCTAAAATCGAAAGACGAGCCCGTTTGCGATTGGGTCGATTTGCGATGTAACTTTTACGTATGGCCGAGTAGAAAGTGGCCGTGGTCGGGGTGTACCGGGGGGGGGGGGGGGGGGGGGGGGGGCCCCCT
>JABFPN010001182.1:0-22410 GCA_022817305.1 Leptoteleia sp. ZL-2020
GTAAAACAGTACTGAATCGGTTGTTAGCCAGTACTGAATCTGTACTGTCCCAGTCCCGGCAAACCACCGATTCTGTCGTATTTCAGCGTTCAATCGGTACAGAACCAGTTGTTAGCCAGTACTGAATATGTACTGGTTAACAACTGGGCCATAGTACGGCCAACGTTATCATCCCAGTACTGTGCCAGTACTGGCAGACAACAGAATCTGTACAGCTGCCAGTACAGGCAGTACGGCCGCCAGTACTGGGCCAGTGCTGGGCCGTATTGTAATTTCCACATGGGAAGGATTACAAATTTTAATAAACTGAATCCTAATTTTTAGCAATCATTTTATTTTATGTTTTTTCCGTTCGATGTCGCCAACCTATTGCCTATGTTATTCATAAACCAATTATTAAACAGTTTACTAAATTTTAATAAACAGATTGTTAAGTTATACGAAACTGCATAGAATTACTGTTTTTAATAAACTAAGTTAACAAATTTTAATCAGCTAGTTTTCCACATAATGATATTCTGTAAATATAATGCCAAATGAGTAAACTTTCCATTAAAATTTGATATTTTTGTATCTCAGTGTAATAAATAAATTTTAATAATTGGTGTTTGATAAAATAAATTGAGTTTATATCGTACTGACGAGGAGATGAATTTTATTAATTAAAGACTACCGCATGTGTCATAAAATATAAATTTTTACTCCGTTCTTTTGTTACCGGTATATTCTGAGAAAAATGAAGACGTACAATTATAAATGGATTCTAAAAATTGACCATTGCTGCTAAAGATTAATAGAGGTATTCCTTTTATAACAGAAAACGGAAAATACTATGTTTACATTTTATTACAAATTATTTATGCAAGATTTGCAAGAAAATATATGACTTTCAATTTAATAATAAATTTTACAAATTACTTTACTGGAAATGGAAAATATTACGTCGTCATAAGGTTTTTGGGATTAAACTCATAACAGCAAACTCGAGGGAATAAAATATTACACCGGTGGATGCACTTCAATTTATTTATAATTTGAAATATTTATAAAATTCCGCAACAGAGATGTCTCCCCATTTCAATTAGTCGAAATTTGTCGGAAAATTTTCAGTATAACGTTAATGCAAGCAAAAACACCGTGTATTATAATATTTTCGTACACTCGGTATGCATTAATTTTACATCGCGTGGCGGAATATGAGAACTTGAGGCCAGGAAAATATTATGTCAAACTTTTTAAGATATTCCGTAACAGCGATCGCGTCTTGCTTTAAGAAAAATTGTCAAGAGTGGTATCTTTTCCACCGCGGCATCCTCTTCTTCATCCTAACAGCAAAGTCAAAGACATCCATATTGTTTAGGTCGCGACAACCACTTCCATGTCCTGAAAATGCGTCACCGCGGCAAATAATATCCGAAATATCAATTTGCCCGCCTAACAACCTTTTCTCCTTTATCGAAGTAAGACGAATGGATCTATTTCTCTCGCAGTTTGTCGTGATTGCAGGGTATTTTTATTTCGTCGATGTAATAACGTTCGTTAACTGACTTGTGCCAATATTTGTCCGCGTAGCAAGTGACTCGTCCCGCACGAGTTGATCCATTTTTTTTTAATCACGTTTGTCCTTTTATTCGCGATAATCACATCGACGGACTGACCAAACATGTGAAACATTTGGTAGGGCCCGAGCGAAGGTGTCTTAGTCCGTTAAAGAATAAGGGAACCAATATTGACTTTCGGATAAGGCGGATGAGATTGGCTTGCGTAAATGAACTCGAAATCTAATGTAAATGCAATGCGCTGTTAGGCCGCGTTTGTCGGGGAAAAAGGCGTGTGGTTTTAAAAATAGGCTTCTGTGCGAAGAATGAAAACGAAGACAGCCAAGAGAGGTGCAGGGGATTGGCGCGTGCCAGGTGTACTGCACGCAACAAAGCATCCCTGTTCGGCGCAGACCCCGCGGCCTTTTTAGCCGGAAGTCACAAAATAAGCCGGCACAGGGGAGTCCTTATTAAAAGTACAAAGAAAGGAGATGGCTGCGTCCTTCTTGCGAGACAAATTTATTAGATAAATAGCCGACCAATGAGCGGTATCGCTACGCTTGTTTACCCCAAAAGTGATTTATTTGTTGCGAGTGATTTGACAGTGGTAGGACGGTGGGTTCGGTTTTTGGTTCTGTATTTACCGTCTGGCTTGGTTGAAATAATACAGCAGCATTTTTCCCGAATCGTCGAAATTTATTTAACATGCCACTTTGGCGATTAATGTTGCTGCATTTGACCGTAAATTCTTGAGCAGCTGAAGCATTCTTCTTTTTGTTGATTTTATTTTTGTTCCTTCCGCAATCAAGAAGCAAATTAAAATCGAAGCTGATATGCAATGTCCATGCGATTTCAACACCTGTTGTGGAATGCATCTGGATAATAGACAATTATAGCAACGTAGCTTATTTTATACGACGTATTATTATCGTGATTGCGAAAACATTGGTATTGCATTATACTTTTTAATTCATTATTGATAACTATTGTTGAGTCTCTAAAGCGGCGTTTTTATTGAAAAAAAATTATCATCGATAAAATTCTAAATAAATAAATGGGAAGAAATTGAGCAAAAATAACACTTTTTAGTTATATAACATACAATATTTATTATAGTAATTTTAGAATCCGATACTTTCAACTGTAAAATTGTTGAAAGCATATTGACATTTTATTGTTTTTAAAGTTTAAAAGTAATTCAGCCAATAATAATCGCTGCAACTTAGTTTATTTTATTTAAATTTAATCAATTTAAATTAATTCAGTCTAACTACATTTAACTGTGCAATTAAATCTTTTATTGATTACAATATAAATGGAAGTGTAAATATATAGTTTTTTTATACAGTGTATAAATTTATTACCGACATTTACAAGGTTTTAATTATCTCTTTATGTTGATTATTTTTCCATTTTTACGCTTAAATACAATTTCAGTATTATATTTAAATGTAATAAATGATAAGAAACTAACGGATAAATTGCAATTCGTTGAGTTAATAGCATAGTTAACATTCCATTCCAAGTTACAATACGCCTGTGCTTAACGTAGTTCACGATGTTCTGATATACTAGAATATATACTAATAATGGAAGAAAGGTTTTTAGAGATTAATCTAAGAACTTGTTGTAATAATTTCGTATCTTACTAAAAGCATACATTAAATGTAATCGTTGTATGGGAAGTTTTCTTGTATATATATATTAAGTTAAATTATTTCCATCAAAGATGTTTATAACTTTATAATAATATTCTACTTTCAATCTAAATTGACAGTTTGTTTATTTTTTTTTTCGCGAACTCGTATGTCTATTTAATATATTAGATTGCTATTTGAAATATAATACTTGCAAAGTACCACAATTTATCTAAAATAGAAAATTGTAAATCCCCTTTATATGACACATAAAATCCAATAACATTGAGTAAACCTTTGAGCTCCGGAGGTGTCAATTCGATCCTCCATCGCTGTGCCATCAATATTTAGTTCCAATGTTATAATGTTACATTCTTTGAGCCAAGCTTGCGCCATTAAATGCACGAGGTTTGATTATTGTTTGGTCTTACGTGAGAGCGAAACTAAATGACTTTCTTTGGCCTAAATATACACGCCGTCGAAGATCCTATGTTTGGACCAGATTACGATCAAGTCTAATCCTAGTGCACGGATCGCCAACATTGTGCAAAGCTTGATCCGTTTGTTAAAAATGGCAAACTGTCTATTTTCCTGGAATTGTGACCGAGGAAAATTTGCGGTGGAAAATTGAATTAACTAAAAATTGACGCTCTATAAACGGAATATCGGTGCATTTTTACACCGATGGGTAAATATGGATCAGAATTGGATTGATTATATATGTATTTTTGGACGTTAATAGTGTGAATGGAAAAGAGGGGAATTAACACTAATGAAGGAATAAAGTAATTTTTTTTACACGACTAAGGTAATTATTAGTCCTGTCATTATCGAGTTTAAACGTGTTCGAACACACTCAAATAAATATTTGGCATTTTTTTGTTTATTAACAGTTAAAGCGCTAGAAAAATCTAAGTAATATGCCTCATATATGTCCCAAAGCTATTCCATATATGGCATATATATATTACATATACCTTCTTTATCTTTTCCATATATGCCGCATGTTTCATATATGTTCCATATCTGTACCCTGTATGCCCCATATATGATCCATATTTCTTTCATATATGCCGCATATATGTTCCATATGTTTTCCATGTATGCCCAATACTGTTTCATATATATCCCATATATATTTATTTCACATGTTTGAACATGTTCGAACGTATTGTGTTCGAACTATAAAATTTCTGAACTGTTCGAACATTTGACAGGCTTAGTAATTACATTTATTTACCACGATTTATCTTTATTGATCGTTTTGGGAAAGGTGAAACTATCAAAAGTGAGTACTATGTAAACTCGCTGCAATGTTTGAATGACGAAGTAAAAAGGAAACGACCACATCTGGCGAAAAAAAGAATCTTTTTTTTTCACCATTACTATGCACCTGCACATTCGCCAGTCGTCGTGATGGCTAAAATCAACGAACTGAAGTTTGAATTGCTTCCCCAGCCGTCTTATTCTCCAGATTTAGCACCCAGGCCATCACCTACTTCCTAACTTCAAAACACGGCTCGATGTTTTGAGTCATTGATGGTTGTAAATAGGCATTTCGAAAATGTTGGCCGAATGAAAATATTCGAAGGAACCAACAATGGTTATCTCTATCACGTTAGGAAACTTTTTACAACACCCTCATTTTCATGCATTATTTTAATTATACTTTATAATTTACGTCGATAGTAGTTCCAAATGCGTTGCTACTTTACGAAAGAAATTGCAACGTCTCATACAAGTATAAACGATTAAATAGAACGTTTAAAATAAAAGTCATTATCATTAAATATATTTTTGTGATCCATTCACTTTTATTTCAACTGGCACAACTTATCCAGTAAGTTCCTTCGAAACGACCTATTAAAACAAAGCCAATTACCTTTATTAAATAAGACCATACGTAGCAGTCGAAATATAGATATGGGGACGTTTCTGGAATGAAAAGTTTAATTATAACGTATAATTGAAGAGACACTTTTGACAAATAACATCGTACGACGAACATCCTTGATATTCAATTCATCATGAAATTTAATTTCTAAATTTGGACAAGCTGAAAAGGCGAAAGAATTCGCGGCGTATCTCGTTACATTTGCAATGCGTGAAAATGATTTATGTTTCCCCCATTTAAAAGTACAATTAATAACGATCTTTATGTTGGCTGACATTTGAAATTTGTTTGAATTACGTTAAATCAGTTGAATTTATTCGCCATTAGCGTATCGATTTAAGGCTTAATTTAATTGACGTCCTCATAGGAATCACCTTTTTCTTTTCATAGGCAGCATTAGGTGAAGACGAAAGGTGTTCTTTTTGGGAAGTCTAGGTTAAGAAGGAAAGAGGGAAGGAAGCGCAAAGTAGGGTCTCTAACCTGAGTCGCGTGCCAGTAGCCATGAATAGACTAATGCTCCTCCTTGGTACGCGTCTCGCCCTTGATCCTTCTCGCCCTGCCGAGACCATCAACCCCCCTCATGCGCCTGGCGGCCAGTCCATAAATATCCTAATGGGACTAAACTGTCTCCCCCTCTCCCTCTCTCTCTCTCTCTCTCCCTTTCTCTCCCTTTCTCTCCCTCACTCGCCACCATTTTTAAGCGAGCATCATGAATGAGTCTTTGCCTCCTTGCCGTTTGTTAAATTGCTTTTAACACCCCGATGAAACGAGAGAACGTCCTGAACGTTCACACCCTAAAATCTCCTTCCATTCATACTTATAAAAAGATTGAGTACCGACAAACGTCTGAAATGTTTTGTTTTAAATTCAACTTCAGATTTTAATCCCTTGTGATCTGTTTCATTCATAATATTCAAATAAGACAATTAATTCGTTAGCACAACTAGTAATATATGTTTTAATAAATTAAATAATAGCGAGAAGAATGAAAGTTATATTTAAATAGTTTAAGTGAAATAGATAACGTAAATAAGAGTGTTTATTTCTAGAAATTATAAGCAATAATATAAGGAACTAGTATCGTGACTTAAGCATTATCATTTTTAGAATTTTAATCTTGCCAAGACTCGTACTCATGATCTATGACCCATAAGTTTTCCAAGCACACTTATATCACTATTCAACAGATGTTGTGATTGGCCGACTGCTAAAGCACTTGACTTCTAGATTTTGGGGTACGTTTCCTGTCAAGATCAAAGTTTTATTTTGATCTTTATTTTTATGTTTATTTATATATTTTTTTAATAAATAAGTACCGAGGCACGTCAATAGCTTTTGGCTAATTCCCACAGCTCAACCATAGTAACTTAATATTTAGTTTCGCATTTTTGACTTTGCTGAAGTAAAAGCCAAATCTGCAGCAACAGCGACAAAATCTATGGTTATCCGTGGCAAACTTTGCGGTACAGCTTAAGCCACCGTACTTTTTTTTCCCCGCGCAGGGACCTATTATAAACTTCATAAAAGCCAAATACTTATAAGTAAAGCAAGTAATTTAATGAGAGGTCCATCAAATGACCATTGATTTGCAATGGCCTGAAGTACGTGGAAGTTCTTGTTTCGGGGTAACCCGTAGGTTTGTTCTTCGACTCCATTTCGTTGTTACGAGATTCGATTAAACTTTGGCTCGAGTACGGAGCAATAGAGCAAAGGAGAATGAGGCGGCGGGAGGGCACAGGGAAGGGGAAAAGAAAACGGTGCACGAGACCACGAGTGGACCTCGACGTGGCGGCGAGGAAAACGAAAGAGTAGACCGAAAGTGCAACCAAAAGCGATTTTGCCAATATCGAAAGTACCGGCGTTCGGTGCACCCAGTCTTTGGAGCTATTGCCGCGAGATATCTTCTGCGTATGCTTTCTGCTCTTCTTGTATTGATGTGGATTATTTAGTTACTTTTCTGTTACGCTATCACTCCTTTTGATGTTCCATTTTCTAATTGAAATCGAAACTTTTTACATCATTCGGCCAATTTCCGCTACGCTAGAGCCTCGTATCAGCTTGACATCGGAGGTTAAAAAAAAAGAAAAGAAGAAAAAAAAAGAAAACGAAAACATTCCTGCAAATCAGGGAAATTATATTTTTAACACGATGGCTTGAATAGTGAAACTTCCACAAGGATTTTTCCATGTACCTTAAACGCGAAATTCTCGATCGAAGAAACTAATAACATATGCAATTTCGGATCTGAAATTAATTGAACGTCAAACTCAAAGCTGATAGAAGCCCCTAATGGAGATCTAATCAAGAACCTAACTGAGATTCATATAGTTCATACGTCATATCCCTTATGGGACAAAACTGAGATATCTACCAGGATTTGGTAAAATAACGGCGATTCTCGGTTGGTGCTTAGTTTCAATTAGTGCGACTCAAAGCATTTGATACAGTTCCTGTTATTAGAACAAAGACTTACTAATGGTAAAACAAATCCTGATCCTCCAGGCTTGCAGTATTGTATGATGAATAGGACGGTTTTATTTATTTATTTCGTACAGTTGCTTGTTTGTTTCGTCTAGGTACTGCACGATTTTCGTACGCAAATTTATCGACCCTACCGTATAATAAAGACCTTATCTCAGTACGACCAACGTGAACAGATGTAAATTAACATTTTGAAACAGAGTTGCCATTAATTTAGCGCGCAATGACCGCTCGAATTCACAAAGTGTTCTTCTCCTCTCGACCAACGTCAAACGTTTGATTCAACAATAAATCTAATGGACTGCAGTGTTCCAACAATTTAAAAGGTTTAATCATTTGATTAGTCCGAAATTTCAAATAAAATATTAACTTTACCGATAATGAGTTTGTTCCAACTTCAATGACGAAAGGACAAACAATTCTATCCGTTCGCGAAAGCAAGATCGCCATTTGTATTAAAAATTGGATTACCAATTTCTATAAAGTTATTTTGTTAATTTATTCGAAATGTGCACAAAATATGAACAATTTCGCGGACATTAGACAGTGTGTTAACTATTGACCGATATTATTACTGTCATGCGGTTACATCTCATGCGTCCAAACACATGTTTACCGTACGTTGAAACATAAATAAACAAATCAAAGATACATATTAACGGAAAATTGAGAGAACCATGAACTGTTGATGAAATCATGTCAGACTAAAATTCGAGCAACTCGGCACGTGTCGGGGTATATCAAAAACGATCGGTGCGTAACACCGATTGTTCCGCAAGCGCGCTTTCAAACTACTCGGTGTGAATTGACACATTGTAATTGAATCATTTGTATTTCGCCGATTAAACCGGCTCGGTATACTTCTGAACACGCGAACTGTCGGAGGGATTCAATCGGAAGTTAAAAATAGTAACATCGTGCAAAGGAGGAATTTAAAATTATCGAATTTTATCCATTGCCGCTGCTTCATTTATTCTGTTACAAAGAATTCTTTCCAATAATAATAGTAACGAATACTTTATAATGCCATGATGTTAGAATAATTTTATAATGTGCAGTTACACTCAACATAGCGGAAGCTGTTACATTTTCGGTTACATTATTCAGATATATTTACTTTTTGTAAGAGCCAAATGCAGTAGAGCAATAACAACAAATATCAATTTCAAGTTTATTTTTTTGTTCATTTTAATGGTTAAAATTGGAATAAAAAAAAATATCACATATGAATATGGTATACGAGATGTATTCGAATAAAAAATAACCAGGGATAATTTTGTTTTGTTACAGTATCCTGAACGTATCTTTGGATCACTTCACATGATGGACCCTGCGGGTAACGAGATGATCGCAGTCATCGTACAAGGTAATAGTTTAATATAGTTTCTATTGCTATTTGTATGTTATTTTATTAGACGAAATTGTTTATTTAATTCATCTGCTATTTCAAACAACTAAAATGGCTCTAATTAATATATTGAATGTTTTATTCAAATCAGTATACTCTATGATATATTCTATGAGTTTTGAGTGCATCCAAAAGTCTTAAATAATATATTTTAAGATTTATTTTGTTAAAGTTAGAAATGAAATTTACAAGGAACGTAGTCAATTTGTAAACGAACGAAAATGAGTTATTTTAATACGAAAATGTAATAACACACAAACAGAATAAATTTAGTACATGGCTTAAAATTTACAATACTTTATCATTTTTGTGGAGATTGAATATTTCGAATTGAAAATTCATGTATTTTTTTGCGTACATCCCATTTCATTGACAAAAAGTTGGATAAATCGATGATCATAAAATTTTAAGATCGCCGATAACTTGAGGAATGCGTTGCATGAAGTATAACGCGATCGCTTCTATCTTGTCCTTTTATAAAGAAAAGACTCTCACCATGATTTTGAGGTACCTTGAATGAACTAGCTTATAAATTTTATCCACTTCTATCACAGCAGAATATTTGAACTGTAGTGTTATCCTAGTCCACATTTTTCGTCAAAAAATATCTGAATATTGATATACGATTATGGAACGGTATATTTTATAATTAAATTTATGCGGAATATATGTTCTGGAATTGATAAGAACATAAACGCTTTTAAGATAATTTAATATGATGGTAAAAATATAAATTTTACTTAAAAGTTTATAGTAGAAATATAAAGGATTGTTCATCAACTGAAGGAACTAAAGTACAACTTTAAAGACAGTGGTAATTAATATTTTAAATTAGGATTCATTGTCAAACAAATTATAACTCGCAAATTTAGTCATTTACGTAAAATGTTCTTTTATCGTTTTATGTAAAAGAACTTTCGATCTTACGTTGTAATTATTTTTGAAGCGTAGATAAGTATTAACTCTACCATCATACTAATTCTTGTTTCATTGTTAAATTAATTCATTCGTACCTTTTGAAGTTTTAACCAAATGATTACTACATTAGTATTACAATGATTCAATTAAAATGCATTATTCCAAAATTTATACCGAAAATAGAACGCGAGTTATTTATTGCTAAAGATAAAATTAATTTTAATTACTTTCATTAAATATTCCATTTTTAAACGGTTTGAAATGGTGAACAATTTACTCCAAATAAGAGATATCGATTCATTACAAAAATGAAATCGTTATGCTTTTTTACCTATACGCATAATTACGGAAGTTATAAACGATTTATTTACACGAATTTATAAAAGATGAAACACATTAATTGCTTTAACTTTGGACAATATTTTCCAAATGAAAAAAAAAACTGGATTCCATTAATTGATCGACAAAGCATGGAAAAAAAAAACTTTATCGCTCAATGTACAAACATTATTTTTCATTGCAAATATTTTGCATATGCAAAAGTTGTTATATAAATAAACGAAAACACCCCAATTGAACTGGATATGGCGTTGATGTTTCACCGTGATACCAATTTTTTCATAGTTAATGTAAACGAGTTATTGATTAAAATTGACAATGCAGTTCATTTATTGTCATGAATAAGTCATGGGTTCAAGTTCATTATTCATAAACATGCTTGAATATTGCGAAATCACGATGGAAAAAGTTTCGCGAAAGTGAAAAAGTTAATCCCCAAAATCTTGCACTGGAAATCAACGGATGATTCGATAGTTTTTTTTCCCCCCTTTTTGCTCGCGAATAAATGCCGAAAGACGGGGAAAAAGTGGTTTTCTCGCGCGGCGCTATTTAGTCGTTGGATTTGGTTGGCGCACACGCGGTTGATGAATGCCATTTCGGGTGGCACTTCCGCCAGGCAGCGCCGCCGCGACGACGGCGTCGCAACGCCGTCGGCGCGACGTTCGCTGCGCGCGCACAGCCTCAACCGGCGTCCACCAGGAGCGCTGGCTCTGTGGCCGGCCTCGAGTACGCGAGCGGGCCGCTCAGTCTAATTTGAACCGCCGCGTGTGTCCGAGTTTATAGGCACGATTATCTCCTCGGCACAGGCAGCCACGCGACTTTTCATACCCAAGTTTAAGTTTGAACGTCGCGCCGCGCCGCGATAGTGTCCACGTGATTTTGGTTACGCGAACGCGATACCGGACGATACTACGTCCCTCATCCTCGCCGCGATTACGCTGTCAATTCCTGAAAATTGCAAATTTCCTCCGCGCAAATATACCACGACCCAGCGGAATTGCAGCGAGCGCGTTGACGAGTTAAATTTTGCGCGACACGCAACGAGTCCGTGAGTGGCTGGGATGATCGGATATGTCCGGATATAACTGATGTCGTCTGGATAATACGCATGTTATGCCGTAAGTTTCGTGGCCGGGGGTAATTGTGATCGTCGGCGGTATGAAAGAATTGACGGCGAATAAATAATGATGAATGGTGCGAGTCTCGTGGCCTAAAGGTTTGGCCCGGTACGACACTATATTCGTGCAGCGAACCCTCCCGAGTTTTTCTCGAAAGTGTAACCAGACACCGCCAGAGCCGAGAGAGGTTTACGTAAACGCGTAGCGAAAACAAGAACGAGCACCTGCGATGTCGAAATCCTGATTCGCCGGAATCGCCACAAGTCGGAAATAGACAATTGGGTGGTGTGGAAAGTGGTGGCGAAGTAAAGCGGTACCAACTGGAGTCGAGCCGGCCGCTGGTACCGGCCGGACGGTACCGATAAGCGGGGAAAAAAGCAAAAAGCCGCGCTCGGCCGGGGAAGTCACTGGTTTGGGGCGAGCACTGGCCGGAGCCCTCGGGACCATGAGGGAGAGGCGCGAAGGTTGATGGTGGCTGGGGCGATGGCAAAAGGTGCACCGTGATCGGGGATAAGTGGCGGAAGCGTGGCAGTCAGTCGCGGACGACAAGATGACAGCAACAAAGTGGGGCCAGATGAAGAGCAAACCGAAAATGCGCGAGCCGCGAGAACGCAACGGAGCAGCAGGAGCTTTGACGGGCAGCATCGGGTACATCTGAATCGGCAACGGAGCCGATCGAGCGGATAGGGACGGGTGGTGACTCGGAAAAGCGTGCTTAAGGCCGCTTAAGGCCCCGGGGGGGTTTAGTCAGGTCTGACGATGTGGCTGTGTTTGCTGGTGGCTGGCTTGCTGAGCGGCTGCTGCCGCTGCGGCGCCCTGGCGCCATCGGACGAGCTCGTCGCGGCCGCCAGCGAGGCCCACTGGCAGGCCCCGGACTCGCGCCGCGCCGGCCCCGGCCCCGTGGCGCCGTTCGGACCCCGGCTGGTGCCCGGGTACCCGTTCGTGTACCCGTTCTCGCCGACGCAGCCAGCGGCCTCGCAGCCGCGGAGCCGCAGGAGCGGAAGTCTGCCGAAGAAGCGCAACTTCCGCGGCAAGATGGAGTCGCCGCGCGAGCAGCGCCGCAGGTGTCGCGCCAAAAACAATTGCCGGGGCCGCAACTGGTGCCCGGACATGGACGTGGGCAACCGGGCGTACCTCGCGCCCACCGTCTTCGAGGGCAAGGCGCGCAGCATGTCCTCGATGCGGAAGGCCGGCTCCAACTACGCCGTCACCTTCGAAGTCAAGCACGTCTACAAGAGCCAGCCGGGCTTCCAGCCGCTGCAGAAGAACGACAGCGTGCGGCTGCACTTCCGCGACAAGGGCGCGCCCGGCAAGTCGACCGTCTGCAACGATTACTACACCAACGACGCGGCCCACCGGCAACAGGATAATAACAGTGGAGTGGTGCGCGCCAATATTAAACGGGGCAAAGTGTATCTAGTGTTTGTGAACCGCGTGGGACCCAGGAACTTTACGATTCTCGGCGAGCCGGTGATTCGCAGCAAAAAGAACGAACAAGCGGTCCAGGCCGTCGTTCGGCCGGATTACGGTGAGTAGGACGATTATTTTTGCTTTTTTTTTCTTTTTTTTCAATTATTCGCGCCATTGATGCGCCACCAAATTCTACGTCGATCCACGGCGTTCCATCCCGAAAGCTGCGCAAAACTTTTCTCTTTTGCAAGCACACAATTTGGACATTGTTATTGGCTCGCTTTGTAATTATCGCAGCCAACCATTCATCAATTTTATTACCATTTAGCGAGACTTGCACGGACGGAACTGTGAATTGAATGTCTATAAATTAGTTCTAATGAAATTCGTTGGATTTTCAATTGATTTTATCTGTACTGTTAGGTTTTCCAAATAATGCAAGAATGTCGAAGAATTCTTTTTTTCTTTTTTTTAACGTGCCCTTTGTGTCACATCTATAAAATAGTAGACCAGCTTGTATACGAGCCTTTCTTTGCACTCTCATACTTACTAATTGCAATAAATGATATTGTCCCTGGTGGAAATCAGCAATATGGATAACTTGCCCGATACTGACACAGGATTGACAACCGTATGGACCAGTACTGGTTCCGTACTGTATCTCTACTGGCACCAGTAGACAAATGGATTCAAGTCAGTATTGACTTAACTGTCGAATCAGTACTCTACCGACAATGGCCCAGTACTTGTCTGCAAACGAATCGCTTTATCTATTTGTCCAGTACTGGTTCAATACCAGGCAATGTAATAGTATACAAATGGTGCCAGTAGAAAAACGATGGAGAACCAGTACCAGTCTATATCTATACTCAATACATAGTCGAGGCTGGCCAGCTACTATCCGACGACATCATTATGATGTCATCTGTTGAATCAGTATACCATCATAACTAATACTAGTAATTAATACTACGGAATATTGCCCCTGAAAGACTGCGTCGTCGAAGTATCCTTAATTGAGAATAATCCTAAATTAATGAGGGCCATGAGTAAGAAGTATCTTGCGGCTTGAACTTCATTTTACATTTATTAATTAGAATACACGCAAAGTACCGCGCTCATTTAACGAAACCTGACGAACATTTCCGTATTGCATTGGCGCATGCTTGAAATATCACTTTTAGCTCAAAGAAAATATCAAACACCTACAACATAATAACAAACGCGCGCCGGTAAATTAATAACCGCAAACGTAATTGCACTGTCACTGGAATAAATTATTGAAACGTTTAAACAAATACTTTGGGTATACGTTTATTCGCGCTAAGTAGTAACTGTAATGAGTTTTTGATTCTCCTTTGAACATTGTGATTTCGGTGATTTGTGGCGCATAATGTTTGGACACATATTTTTTCGACTTTTGCATAAGACATTACGCCCGACGTTTTAAATTAATGAGTATCGCCGTTACGTTATTCAGGTCATCCAAAAGTGTTTTTCCGAGGAGCGTCTTCGTTTGTGGGGTCTTGCGCGCGCAAAGCAGTTTATTTACCAATTGATTGCCGTTTTTCATCAGAATTCACGTTTTATTATTAAAAAAAGATGCATAACAATGGCCGTCGCGAGGTTTTCATGAAAATGAACGATGACGGATGACACGGCGCTCTCATTTCGCCGGCATCGTTATTACGCGCAGATCCGCGAGATTTGTTTCAAAGATGAAATGTTGAATTAGATGAGAGGCTCGTAGTTCATTCCTCTCGATAATGATTCGGAGTTTGTATATTTATGGCGCCACGCGCAGTTGTCTGTTATACTTGTCTCGACGAGCATTGTGACAAAGAACAAATCATTAACTGGGTGCATATGTACGTTAGATGTATACGTTGTCACGGTACTGTCACGAAGGAACATTCGAATGCCGAATAAATTACGCCTAAAAACTCTTGACGCGTCGTCGATTATTTTATCAAGCGACAAATTGCCGCTCGCGCACCGGGCCAGGCTATTTCATTTTTGAACTAATCCTGTAATTTCCGATAATATTTTCTGCCGTAACTCGAGAAGACGGACGCGGTTACGCGGACATTTCGAATTGCTTTAAGTAGGTAGTGACAGTCGCACTTATCGTTGAAATTAATATTCATTAAAATTTATCAATGAATACTGAATGTCAAATTGTCGAACGATAGTTATTGATTTGCAAGTAATTGATATTGTATTATTAACAATCAGCTGCGTTCTTAATTTTTTTCCACTTTTACTCTCCTCGCCTTACTTGGTAGCGGTAATTAAATAATTACATAATTTAATCAATGTTCATTATCAATGATGATATATAAATGGACTCCTTCATTGCCAGTGCGCAGTACGATTTATTATAATTAAAATACGTTTGCCGCTGTAAATATTCAAGTTTCCACGAATCGATACTCTTTTCTTTTTTTTTTTTAACTCTAACTTCGCACAAACGGTGGGTTTTAAAAATAAAAATTGTTAGTTTATTGCAATTTTACAGAATGTAAGGAATATTTTTAGTTTAAATTTTGTTGAGAATGTACAAGTGCATAAATTTTGGCATTATCATTTAAAGATGTTTGTTGAAAATTAAATAAATAGATCGGAAGCCGAGAGGTGCGCGGTGAAAAAATAAATATTATTTGTAACCTACTTTCTTAGTGGTTAATGTATCTCCGAAACTTTAAACGTCTCGTTACAATAAAATATTTGTCTGTTGAAAAATTTATTGGCGTAATTTATCACAAATCAATTTCATTTTATGAGTGCTGGTGTGCAATACGTTGTTATAACGTTATTCAGAAAATTTATATGTGAAACTTTATTTTTGACCTTTTCCCCATCGGTACTACTTTTCTTGTTATTTCAGTTAAAAGAATGACTATGAAATCGTGTTATTTTTTTTTTTTTTAATGTTAAATACATGAAAGTATACCTAAAATTTTCTAAACTTATGGTAAAGATAAATCATTGATCAAGTATTTATACAGTGTAGTAATCGATTAATTTAAATTTGATTAATTAACAATTAATTAAATGAAACAAAATTTGAGGACTAATGAAATCGCGACTGATGAAGTTCAAAGCAAATGGGTCAAATCGAAATACGAAATAATACGAGTAAAGCATATAAAAATAAATCACTATCCAAAAACAGAAGCTTATATTAGATCGAGTAAAATACCCTTGACATTTTTTGGTCGAAGATCATTTAAGTTTTATACTGTTAAAACTATTTCGTTTATTATCACATTTAAATTATTTTCAATTTTCGTACAACAATGAAAAGAAGTAAAGTTTCCCGAGGAGAAAATATTGCAAATTAATGGGGATGCGAACGTAAAGTTTTAAATTTAAAATCGTATAACTTTTCGTTAACATTGTGTAAAATATATGTTAACGAATGACATTGTAAACGAGAATTTATAAAATAATAAATAATATTGTAAAACTGGAGCGAGAGAGTTATGTTACGTAGACATCGGTGTCAGTCTGCATTAAACTTCAACACCTTAGACAAAATAAACTTGGCTGATGTTTTTTAAACTTAAACGTCGCGCTGTAAAAATATTTTGAAATAAAAAGTGGCTTTTAGAGCTGAGGAAATTCGAATTAATAATTAAAAACATATGAGCGTCCATACACAACTAATTCCACTTATGACACACTTGTACTTTCTTTAACAAAATTTCATCTGGAGTATTATACGTTTATTCCGTTCTACATTACAGAATTTATGTGTCTTACACTTGTTTCATGTCTCTTACATTCAGTAAAATTACAAGTTATATACTTCCCGTGTCTCGTAGTCATGCTAAATATAAGAAGCATTAGCTCCAATTATACTTTTCATACGAATTAATGTTTACACGAAGTAACAAGTTTTGTGAATAACACACGAATGTCCCTTTATTGTATAAACTTTGGTTGTTATTTGATCTTAAAATAACAATTATTTTTGTTTCGATTCGAGTGTTTGTGAGTAGAAAGGCTGCGCAAGACCGGTGATGAATTGCGTATGATAAACATTAGTGTCTCAAGATTTTGTCTCCAGTTTAATATAAGTGTTTAAAAAAAGAAAAAATATTAAATTATAAACAATAAGAATTGAAAAGTTTAATAAGAATAAATGTGAGAGTTTGATTATTTGCAATTTTTAAAATATAAAGTATTCGCATGGGAAAAAAATTAGACTACACTGAAATAGGAACAATATAATTATACTTTCGCAAATTATTATTAAAGTTTCAAGGAGAATTTTTCATACTTATAATATTTTTTTGCCTCTAATACAATGATAAAAGTAATATTTGATTACTTCGATAATTGAAACAAAATTCAACTAATTTCTTTTACAAATTAAAGCCGATTTAAATTAAAGCGCGTAATACAAAAAAAAATCAATTATTAATTCGCGTTTTAGCATTAAAAGCCAAGTACAGCTTGTTTCAAATAACTTTCTATTAAAGAAAGCTATTTTTCCGCGCCGAATGATTTTTCAAGAAGGCAGAAAATAAATTTTGCAACTTTCTTTATGAGAATCTCCACGTGATAATCCGTTTTCTTTTATTTCCAATTGTATAAATATAATACTTCGGGGAACAATTGAACAAAATTGCAATGTTATAATAACGTACTCAAATTTCTCTAGACGTTCACGCATTGATGAAGAATTACAATAGTTATATCATTTCAGCTTCAAGAGAATGTACAGTCAGTTTGCATAATTCAACTATATAGCATGCAGCTTTTAACGTAAAATAAATTATACATAAATAATTTTACAAAATAATATTGTTTATATGTTATTAGAGTTAATTAATATTATTTCCTTCATGGTAATATTATAAAACAAATATATTAAAAATTATTATTAGATTAGTAAAACAAAATTGAAATAAGAAAATGCTGTTTGTTTGTTTTTTTGTTCTTTTCTTTGTTTCGCCGAAAACAATTCACGGAAACAAATTATAAGTCTTCTTTACAAGCAAACTCTCCAAATGTTGCATCGTTAAAGTTAATCACATTCATATGCGACGATTATACGGATTTATTATGTACATATCGTCACTACAGAATTACGAAAGTTTATCCCGCATTATTAGTTAAACTAAGTACTGCGATGTCACAAAAAGGTTACTCCTAAGACGAAACTCATGAGTTGAAGTTATTTTAATAACCACATACTAAAAATAGCATCACGTATCTTGATCTATAGAATAAACCATGTCATAACTATAATAAATTTCGAGAAAGATTATTAAATGATGCTGTAAGATTAAATTTTCAGACTAGTGTGTTAACGCGGGTAAAAAATTCAAATACATTTCCATTTAATTTTTTACACTTTTATGTTTCAAAAAATTAAAAAATGTCAAATAACACGTTAATTATGAATAATTTTAAAGTCCACATCTTGATTAATATTTGTATATTTATTGTCCTTATTTTTCGAATCATAATAAATTTGATGTTAATTTTCATTTTAAAACATTTGAAATTGCATGATTTAATTTCAATTTAAATGGTTTATTGATTAATTTCGGTTGCTAATTTTACACTCTCTAAGTAAACATTACACATTGATAAATTAGATATTGCTAACTTTCAGTAACTGAAAATAAACAATTTCTACAGTAGTAATGAATATATATATGTGGGAGAAATTAAATTTAAATTCATTGAGTGTGTAATTGCACACAAGTCATATAATTCAAAGGTAAAGTTTGCGTTTCGTTTGACCGCAATTAATTTAGAAGAGACGATGGAATAAAATGGCGTTATTTAATGCAAGACATTTGAATACCATTAAGTATAAAAAAACAAGTACGCAAACGCATATTTAATACTGTTTAATAACAATTTTAAAAGAAATCGCCTTTCGCAAATAAAGTCACGTACAAATTTTGATTTGATTTTATATAAATATTTACCGTTTTAAATTTCGATTCTGCAAGGAATACATTTTTTTTTTTTTTTTCAATATTTAAATCTCCCTTTATCTTCTAAGGGGAATCGAACATCTGCTTGATTCAGATAGATTTTATTTGGGATTAAGATAAATCTGAATGTTTGGATTCGGAATACTTATTTTTCAACCGAATTTTTAAATAACCTCTTAAAAGTTCTCTCAAACAGAGCGGACATTTCATGCGCGTAATAAATTTTTAAGCGACCATATTTTCCGTTTATACGAGCTGAAAATTTCGGCTGTTTCGTTGGCAACTAATACTTTTTCGTTATAATAATCGGGAAAAATCAGTTACTTTAACTGCACGACGCTTGCTCGGCGCAACACTAAAGCATTTTAAATTGATTTCCCTCATAACAACGGACACGTTCGGTTATCGACGATTTAACCAAATTGCCGGTTATCTTTTCCGACCATTTTTCCCCCCTCGCAACTTTAATCCACTTTAACAAAAGTCCATAATAGTATAATTCGATAGCGATAACTATCGGCAGCGTCGGAATATTTGCAAGCAACAAATTGACAAAAGAATACAATTGGCCCCGTTTAAGCGGAAAGCGCGGCGGGGAAACGCGGCAAATACGGGGAAAAGCCGTAAACGCGATTGGGAGCGTAAAAAGGGAAGACGCGAGCGGCGTAACTCAATTGCACCGGGGAATTTCCCTAGTCGACAAACGAACGACTATAACTGAGATATAACCCCATTAAATGAAATCGGATGTGCAAAGCGTGCAGAGGCGAAAGGTTAATGAATCGAAGGGAAGAAGCGGCGGCGTACAATGCGAAGTGACGCGGCGCACAGAATGTCTCGGAGCGGGCGCGCTCGAATGGCACCGACACCTGCGATTCACGAGCGCGACGCTCGGATTAAGCGCCGGAGTCCGTGACGACATCTCTCGAGGGTAAGAAGACGAGCCCGGGCTTTCGGCGTGATTTATGGCGCCGAAAGTGGCGAGAGTGCTTGCGAGTTAAACTTTGATAGGTCGCGCGCGCGCGCGCGCGCCACACCACGCCACCGACTTACACCAATATCGCGCGTATAGTTCACCTGCGAGTCGAAGACGAACGTGCGCCGCCCGACGTGGCGACGTTCAAAGTCCGCGCCTTTCCGGACGCAAGTTCAAAACTCGTGCTCGGACTGACACGCCGGATGCGCCAGCGAGGCGTACACGCGCGCGCCGCTGCGGACCGCCCGGGGTCTTAACTTTTCTCTCGCCTTATCTCATTATCGCTCGCGCGAGCTTTGCCTCCACTTGTGCCATTTTCGCAGCTTAAGTGCGCGCTCTCGCGAGAGAAGTCGCCCGAGTTAAGCGGCTCTTATCTGATGAGAAATACGGCTTCGGTGATTGATTCAATTGAGCCAATTAATCCGTCCAGTCTGCGACCCCAATGGACGGAGGCACGAAAAAATAACAAAAAAAAAAAAAAAAAAGGAGAGCGTGAAAGAAGGAAAAGAGCAGAATGAGAGAAAGAGGGGAAAAAATTACCGGAATTGAGGAATTAAGTTGTCGTTTGGGTATTTTTGGTAAATTGACCAATTGCCGCGCGACGGGGGCCTGCGAGCGAATTTCTGCTGCCGCGGCTCTTTAACGGTCGCTGGGTGCGAGAATTTTAACGACATTCGATTGTGTGAATATCAGTTTTAGTTGCGCGGTAATGATGTATTTTCAAAATTTCAATTCAATTGTTAACGGTGAAATTGAATTTTTGTAATCGCAACAAAATGTGGCAAATGGTTTGGCAAGGTCAAAATCAATTTGGCATCGTCATTCAAATCAGCGAAATCGTCAATCATAAAGCAATATATTATCCATTTTTTTTTTACTTGAAATTATTCGGGCTTTTATTCTTTAATTGCGTTTCTATTCAACTGAAAATAATCATAAGATATTTTGTTATTTATTTGTGTTGTTGATTGTTAGTTGATTGTTAGTAACTTTAATATTGAATGGAATTTAATGTAATAAAGTACGAATTTTCAAAAATTATTAAAAGAATAAGATTTCATTCAAACTATTTAGCACGTTAAAAATAATATTACAATACGATGAAAGAAATGATTCAATTTTTATCATTTTTAGTATACATTACTCGGTAAATTCTTTAAAAGACGAAAATTTTCTTTTACAGAATTTTCTTAGACGGTAAGAAAGTTTGTCAGCAATCAACTTGTGATTGTTTTAAAGTTAAAAAGTAGAGAAGGAAAGAATTTTGTCTGTGTATAAAAAAGTATGACAAAAAAAACTTCAGTTCAGTAAATTTGAAACGATTCTTTCATCATTAAGTGCAAGTATTTTCATAAAATAAAAAGTGCAGTTTTTTAATTCGTATAAAGATACGTGTACACAAATTGCATAAATTTGATAAAAAGACTTTGCTCATCGTATTTTTTCTCTTATGTAATTAAACAAACTCATTAGTTTTATTCAATGAATGGGTGCTTTTTTTAGCATTCTTAATTTCTTGTTCTAAAGTGTAGAACTTTTGGTTACCACAAAATTACTTTATGTGAACTGAAAAATTACAGGCTTGAAGTATGTTATTCATTTTCAAGCACGTTAACCCAGATTTGAACAAATGCATTTGAGAGCACATGAAAATTTAATTCAATTATTACTAAATTTGCAATATTTGCGACTACTATTAAAGCTTAAACTGACGACAGAGCTAAAATGTAATATCATTTCCTCTACAATAATATCACAAAACGATATAACTATTGCTCCACGCGTATATTTTTCATTGTAATTAAACGGGGAGAAATAATTCCACAAAAAAACCAATAAAATTAGCTTTTCGTTCAACTTTTTATTCGTTATAAGTGTCAATCTATCGAATGAACCACGAATGGTAATAGATTTGGAAAATGTTGCTCTCATACTTGTCGCGTGTTAGACCCGATAATTTTTTCTACACGAGTTATTGCTACAAAGGCATTCTTCCCGTCCCACGTGCTTATAAAAAATATAATTATATTTAATATTTTAAAATGAAAGAAGGAAAGAAGTATAAATTAATTATTTACTTTCATACGTACTATATATGAACTCCTAATTCATTTTCTCCATTCATATTAGGAATTAGCATAACGAATATTAACTCAGGTTTAAATTCGAGGCTACGCATTAAAATGTGAAAAGATGGCACGGACCATTAAAATCTATTTCATATTCATTTAATGGCATACATTTTGAAAACACGTGTATTTCCATCAAAAACAAAAATATGATTATATAAAGTGCGTAAAGTGCAAAACTGTTTGGCCTCCGCTGTAAGGACGCGCGTATGTGTGCATAAGTAACACATGTGCATGTACGTATCGTCCACTCATTGGTTATATAGAGCGTGGTATCTTCGGGCTTGTCTGGGTATGGACACGAGACTGTACGTGCCTGGCGTACTTACGAAAGAGCATAGCGCTGCTTCCCTTTACCCGTCCTCCCTTTGCCTTACCTCACCCCGAAAATTACCCCTCATACATCTTGCTAGCATACACACGTCGAGCACGTGTGTGAGTGCGCGAACAAATCCTTGTACTTGAATCGCCAGCAAGAAATATTTGATAAATGTGAAGTATTTGATAAGCCTTGTCATCGTAAGCTGACCATTTCACAGCCAAGAGAATTTTTTCCCCTTTTTCTTTTTCTTTTTTTTTTTTTTTTTTTTTTTTTTTTCCCT
>JABFPN010001183.1:0-32092 GCA_022817305.1 Leptoteleia sp. ZL-2020
ATATTGTCTCTGTCATTCGGACTCCGAATATTGTGCGACAGACAACTTAAGCAGTTTTGTTGAACACTGTTGAACGCTTCGTTACTAACTTCAAGTGCGAGCCCCGGACCTAGAATTCTCCACACTGGTTACAGAACCTTCATTGGACTTCTCCGACTCATAATCCATAGCGATATAGTCGCGACTCTTCAATTATACTCCGCACTTGGTTTTAACATCGTGTCCTTGAGATTATAACTATTCAATATCCTTCCAGCTATATCAACACTATCGCGACCTCTACCGTGATATAGAACAGCGGGAATTTTAAATTGAATAGATATAAATTTCTTATAATAAATAAATATTATATTTATGGCAATATCCGAGTTAAAGACTTTTAGAAATTCTTTTCCCCGTGCATCTTTTCTCTCCGCACCAATACAATCTACTGCACGTTAAAGTTCAAGTGCAGTTGACAACATTGTAGAACGAGCCTTCGTTAAAAAGGGGATGGAAGGAAATAACCGGCCAACTTATTATTTCCCAAAGTTACACCTTCTGAAGGTAGCCGACCAAAAACAAAAGAGTAACGAGGAACGATCGTACGAGCTTTTTTTTTATCAGTGACATAAATATGTGGAAGCCTCCCGACGTGCGGGTTTTCGCATAAAACTTTTACTACTCGTTCGTGAGTAACGAAGGGGCTTGGCGAGGAATGGAAAAACGTGCGCGCCGTAATCGGAGGACGCGATCGTTTCGCTCTTTCTCGAATTTGCGAGTTTTTTTCGCAAGGTGCAATAACCCGCGCCGACCCGCCGTTCGGCGCGCGTCTCGCGTGTCTCGTAAATTTGTCATGCGAAATTGAAGGAAACGAGCATCGGGACGCTTGTCCGCTCGTGTGTCCATTCTCATTTCTTTCATCGATGTCTCTCCCGGCTCTTTTTCAACCCTTTTCATTCAAGTTAAACCGAAGTCGTGTTCTCGCGCAATCTAGATTAAGATATTCCCAGTTATGAGTATTTAATTCCAAACAACCGCACGTTCTCTTTGCTAACGGAAAGTATGATGTATGATTTGTGATAGTTTTTTCTCTTTTTTTTTTCTTTTTTCTTTATATTTATACTGCACGTTCAATTGGATTATGTAAATATCAAATTGTAAGTAGGTAAAATTGTATAATGTACGTTTACATTTTTAAAACTGTGTTTACTAAGTGGTTTCGTATCTTGATGTAAAAAGATATCTGTATTGAAGAATAGATTGATAAAATAATAGTCGAAATGTATAGACCGTATAATGGGAAAATGTTGTATTATAATAATTCTTTTAGATTGCATAAATTTGAACCACAGTTAACTGTAAATATTCTGTTATATATAAATGCACAATTTATTGTTTGCCGTAGAATATTATCTGCATGTTTATTTCTATCTCATAAATTTTAAATCCGTTTCTAGTAAGAAAATTTTAAATTTAAGAAATACCGTGATAATTTTGTCTAGGTTAAGAAAATGTGACGTTTTGACGAAATAATAAGATTATTTTTTTACTTATCACAACCATTTAATTATGTTAATGTCTATAATTTTTATATCTATCTTTTAAAATATTCCACCTTATGTAAACAATAAAGATAACGAAACCTTATATCATGAAAAAAAAATCTTTTGTAATACCTTTCTCTCTAAATTATAATGGTGATTCTAATTAGCACGTTTAGATGTAACACATATGATTTTCTTCTAAAAAATGATTATTCGTCAATTGTATTTATTATTAATTAATTCATTTTCATTTATTTATTTTAATACTAATTTTATACAAAATTTATTCTGTTGTAATTAAAATCGTAATCAAATGACTTTTACACTGAGAGAAGTACAATACAAAAATTTTCTGTTTAAAAGAAACAATTTACTGTTTTTAACAGTCATATAATTGTATATATGTATAAAGCTATAATATACTTATGTTCTTTATAATATTTACATGCACATAATTAAATATATGTCTGTTTTGGTGCATTATTTTTACTGTTTATGTGAATAAAAATTTTGACGCATGCGCATTTACGGCTGATTCTATTGGTTGAAAAGAAAAGGTTATAGTAAGACAACTGTTTCCAACGGAGATAACGGTCCGGAACAAATCAGATACATTGCATTGTTTATTATGTAAACCAACGATGCGAAAGATTCAAATTCAGCTGGGTCAATTTATAGTAACATTTTTGTTTTTCCAAAACAGTACAACATTTTACTCTTTTCCAACAGTAATTTATAAGGTTTAGCTGATATACAACTCAATTCCTGTTTAAAACAGTAAAATTTTCATATCAATTTCTCTCAGTGTATGTACTTTCAATAAACCTTGTTTATTTATTAATTTAAGATACTTAATTTGACAACTAAATCAAACTTTTATACTGGCAACAAAATTGTTGGTGTCAAACAACGGAATGGCACCTCTTACCCCGTACAAAACTGATAACAATGTCCGTTGTGAATTTAGCATCGACAAACATTAACTATCCACGCGTAAACTTTTAAGCAAGTAACTCGCAAAGAGTGCGATATTATATTAGGCTGCAGTTGATTTACTGACCCTTTCAATATCCTGCTCGTTTCTTTGCGCTCCTCCCCCCCCCCCTCCACCCACCCCAATCGCTCCCGTGCAAATAAAGCCTAAAGCGCGTCGGAAAAAGAAACTCGAATATTCGGAAATAACGTAGTGGTCCATCAATTTCATTCGCCGAGACATTTACGAGTGACTCGTAAAGCCTGAGGTAGCTCGCGCGCGCTGTGAAAATTCGATCGAGCTCAAAGGGTTCGCCTCGGTTTGTCACACCGCGTCCGACCGCTCCTGGGATCATTTTTTTGCGCTTATTTGCCGCAACGTCACGACCGACTTCGCAGTTTTACGAGTGAAAAAGCCGACGGCGGAACACTTTGTCAATAATATATATCCGCGGGACACACGCCAGGCCCTCGCGCAAGATTAAAGAGCGTACCGTTTTAAAATGAATTATGAAATAACGACAATTTCAGAAATAATTTACATTTCACCTCGCCCCGTGGTCGGTCTGCACTTTTTACGCCGGTTTTTCGTACGCGCCGAGACGCTCACCGGTACACTTCCCAAAATAATCTTTCAATGATGCGGATTCGGTCTTCCGAGAAATCAAAAATATATTTCAATTCGCATTACGTTTTTAACCTGAGTGCGCCCAAGCCGCTGAAGGACTTATGCGCAATTTGAAAAATTTAAAGGTCTCGCGTTGCCTGCCGAGACAGTTTGGCTCCGAAAATAAGACATTTAAAGAAGAAGAAAAAAAAAGGCCCAACGGATTCGAGGCTGCAAGAACAAACGAATTTGTAATGTTTGAACGGCGTTAAAAATAATGCTCATTTTATTTGTCTCTCATTTTAATACGACAAGGAACTGTGTGTTGATTATTCGAGACAATTTAGTAGTCGTGGAAAATGATATCAATTTTATACCAAATATATGAATAAATAATTTATTCATTTAGTGCTATTTAAAATTTGCTACCTTAATATCCCAATTTTATCCATAAAAAATATATTTATTACAAAAATAATTTACTTTTAATTTTGTTCACCTTACATCTTTAATTCTGCTGTGCATATCTTAAAAGTGAATAACTTACGTTTACTCAACAATCATAAATACACCGAGTGAAAGATGTTTGTAAAAATTGTAATCTTTTTTTTGTAATTTGAGGACATAATGGACAAAGTCAAAAAATTACATATCAAAAATTATAAATTGTATTCATAAAAAAAGTAAACATTAGGATTTTTCACTTTATTTTTACAAGTTCATGAATATATTGTACAAATTTTTAATTGTACTTTTTGCAACATTGTCCATCACATCCTCAAATTACAACAAAAACTTGCAATTTTTTCAACATTTTTCTCTTAGCATACATTACTTCCATACCAGTTCAATAACACAAATAAAAACCACTCCTAATCACCGTCACATATACCTTTTTATCCCTTTCAAACCAATCATTAACATTTTCTACCGTCAATTTACTGAACAACAACGGGAAATAAATTGTTACATTTATCCCAGTTATCCAAAATGTACAAATAATAAGAACAATGCGATGCCAAATAAAAGTATCAGTGGAATAATAGCGCGCTAGGCTGCATTCTTCCCTTTCATTGATTACTTTGGTACGGCGAGCAAGTCAGTCTCAAACGTTTTATTTTTGTAACGTCTGATAGAGACGAAGCCCGGATTGAAGTATCGGGACACTTTGCACACGTCAAAGACCCGCCGTTGAAATTGTTAAGGAGCGAGAAAGCCTGCGAGAGTTTATAGCCACGCTGGAAGGACAGCTGGAAAACCGTAACATCGCTACGCTACTCGATTTGGTCGCATATTTATGGCTCGAATCAAGTTCCTCACGCCAGCCACTTCTTCCATTAAACCTAATCTCATATCGAATAGCTTTCAACGCCATTATTTACACGCATACATGGATGCATATACAATTCTTTTTAAACCCGACACTCGAATAATTTGATAGGCGACGCTTTTACGAGCGTTTAATTGAATGTCGAACGTCAAATAAATTAGGGGAGGCGTTAATGAGTTCAATTTTTATGAGGGTGGGGGGGGGGGACAATTTACGCGGTCGTTGTAGCCCCAACGAAAGAATTCCGCTGGCGCAGGAAAAATGAAAAAGTGCCGAGCAAAAAGTTTTTCAGACAGGAATTCGTTCTGGCAGTAAGGTTGTACAAGACGCTAAAACGACTTGGGGTTCATTCCGCAAGGGTTATTCTGGGAGATACGCTGGCCGAGTCCGCGCCCTGGTCCTCGTCGAGACGCTGACACAAACCCTTCTACGAATCGCGTCTGCTCATCCCCGTGCACTTTTCTGTATCGGGATGGCCGTATCGATTTAGAAGTCACTGGGAGTGCAAAAAAGTGACGAGACATCGACAAGAGATTCCCAATGACCGTGTCGTTGCACGCATCGCATTGCGGTAATTTGACGTCACTCTAATTTGGCACACTGAGAGAAATGTGACAGAAAAAATTACTGTTTTTATCCGTGTATCAGATGTATATTCGCCTTTTAGTAAAAATTACAGTATTTTAAAAGGAAATATTTCTGTTCATTTATATATATAACATTTAAGAACAAGTATATGTGAAACACAGTTAAAAACAGTAATCTTTTTTGTCACATTTTTCTCAATGCAGAGACGTTTGGATGTTATCATTTATTTGGCCGAGAAAATGTATAGATCAGGAAGTAAATTATAAATATAATTGTGGAAAAAATATTTTGATTTATTTGTATATTACACAATTTGTTTAAACGTGCCAGTACTTTAATGAAATTTCTTATATAACTTTCAACGACTACTTTTCAATTACCAAATTCAAAAATCAACATTATTTTCTGAATACATTTTAGTATTCAATGTCACCAAAATAATTTACTGGTGAAAATGTAACTTATTATTCATAATAGTATCATAAAAATATGCACAGAAAAACTATAGTAAATGTAATAAGATTATTACTCTTTATTTATTATCAAACTGACAACCAACAAAATAAATGTTTCAATCCAACTACGTAATTTTTAGTCGATTTTAGATATTTATCTTTGAGTGATACTAATGACTTTAAAAAATTAACATAATTCTCATAATTTCTTCTTGCTGGGTGTATCAACTAAAGCATACTGTAATAATCAAAAAACCAACTAAATTATTTCTAATTGGTCGCTGTAAATTCTTCTCCGAGTGTAATAAATAATTTGTAAATTTACTCAATTTTTTGACTCATTCATTTTCGTCAAATTGACTCCCAATCCAATGTACATTTATACGTCTCTGAGTTGAGAATGACACGATAGAGTACGAGTAATTTGTAAACATCACAATCATCTCTGTCAGCAACTCTGTCAGCATCTCTCCGAAGGTGCCACTTAAAACAACATAACACATTAGAATCAATTAAAAATGTGGGAAATGAGGGAATGACAACAGACGGTTGACAAGTGTTGAAAAGTTTGAGCAAGGAATGAAAGTAAGTTGGCACCGGCGAAGAAAACGTCCAAGACAATTATCCACGCGAAAACAAACGACGTAAGAATACGAAGCAAGAAATGTTCGTTCCTTAGAATTAGAATGTTTGCAGCGACGAGTCGGAACGGCGAATTGATAACTTTGGCCGATGAATAGATTGAAATCGCGTGCATAAAGCTCTCGAAATGTTGGTGTTGGTGATGGCGCGCGACTAGTCAAAAGCAACAAAGATGGCAAGAGGAGGGCTTTAGAGATAAAGAAGCTGCGGAGCCCGAAAGGCAAAGAGGAATGAATGATTAAGAAGTGGGAGACCCGACAAAAGACGTGGAAGGGTGGCAACCTCGATTTAACGCGATTTTCACCTCGATCTGCCCCCCGACAAACGCATCAACGAGTCGCGAGACTCGACAGCGGCACCTATTTTTATTTTTCCAACGAAAATAACACGCTACGTTCGCACTCTGAAAAACGTGCGTTTAAATAACTATAACGCCACGTTCGCAATGGAACGCTTAATTAAAAGTGCAGAAATGTTTGAGAGAAGAAAAAAAGTTTCGTAACTGAAATGATATTTGAAACTTTCAACATCTTACGCGCAGTTTGTTTAGCTTCAGTTTCAAGACAAATAAACGTATTTATTATTGAACTGTTGTTTTATTATCATATTATTCATAATAAAATAAAAAAATTCGCAGACCTAGCCATTACTTGTTACATTAATTTTGAAAAAAGTATT
Source organism: Leptoteleia sp. ZL-2020 (assembly GCA_022817305.1). Classification (NCBI taxonomy): domain Eukaryota; kingdom Metazoa; phylum Arthropoda; class Insecta; order Hymenoptera; family Scelionidae; genus Leptoteleia; species Leptoteleia sp. ZL-2020. The sequence goes on from JABFPN010001183.1 coordinate 6,799, forward strand.
AACTAATTTGAAGAACTTTGTTTTTTTCCAATATTTGTGTTAAATTTATGTTAAGGAATTATTAATTTATAAATTGTTACTTATAAATGTGATTTTTAAATATAACGTCACAAAGTTCAGTTAGATTTAGTTAAATAATAATGAAAAAATATTTGGACATTTTGAAAATACTGCAGAACGATAAGACCTATTTACAATGTTGTTTATGCGAAAAACCTTGTTTATGATTTCTTGGTAATGTGATGTACCGTCTGAAAATAAACGAACGCGCAAAACTGAGACAACACAATGGCAATCGTGACCAGATTAGGCTTCCTTTTTGAAAGAAAACTTTCGTATTCACACGGAAAAAATGGATGGTTGGAACAAATAAACATATTAATGAAGGATTTCCTATTTTATAACAAAATATGAATTTCGAATAACTGTTGGATGAATAAAACAAACCTTTAATAATAAACGTTGGCAGATCTCTTTTTAAGTTAAAAGGAGTAAGATAAAATTAAAACGTCCCTTTGATGTCAACAAAAGTTCATCTTATTTTCAGAGAATTCCTTTAAAATTAAATATTTTTAAAAATTATTTTTATTAAAAGACGACTAATGAAATTAAATTTAAAAACTTGGTACAAAAACTATTTTTATAATTAGAAGCACTTTATACTACATTTTTGTAAAATATATTCAAAGATCAATCCATTTATGTTCAAAATTTTATTTGTTGAAATGATTGAAGCCTTCACCATGCAAGAAATTCTCTTGAATAGCAGTAATATGTTCTCAAGAAGGGATTTACATGCAAATAAAGTGAACCGTCAAACACAACATTTTCATTAATTCCAATTTCGTCAATATCGCTGCATGAATTCAATTTACTCTTGTATTTACCTTGAAACTCAAAGTATTTTAATGACCATATTAATTATCTAAGTGTAATAAAGGTATTATCCTAATTCATTGTGAATGACAGAGGCAAATGTTTTACGGAAGTCAATGAAGAAGGCGTAAAATTTGGCTCCCACTTTGACGAATGTCAATGCTATTTTAGCTTGCAGGGAGGGAAGTTGTCGTCATCGCATGATCTGTTGCTTTTGAATTTCACTTGACATACAATGATGTCGCACTTTTACACCCACTAATCAATCAGGAAAGGTGTAATTTAATAAATTTGTTAAGGTAACACCTTAATTGTCTTCGCTAAAAGTATCAAAAACTAATACAAATAACGAGCATTGTTCCTAAGTTTTAAAGATTTAATTATTATTTCTAAACTTTACGAATTTATACGCTTTTAAACTTTAGAGAACATTTTTTTTCCAGACCTCGCATACACAAGTGAAGTATTAAATTGATTAATTATTTTAGTAAATAAAAAAAATTAAAGTAAAATGAATTGAAACAGTTTATAAACTAAAATAGTTCTGATTTGTATAATTTCAATTTCTGTGAATGATATTAAAATTTAAATAAAACATAAGCAAAATTTTCGTTATGTATACGCATCTGCTGAAAACGTGGCATTTTGTGGATCCCTTGTTATTGAATGAATGAATATAGCCCGGGATGGTAATAACTCATTGTAAACTGGGGCTTACACCTGCCATGCGACGTTATAATTTCGAGTGGATTTTCTTTCAAATTTATGCATTTACTAGCGTTTGGTAATTGTGTCTGGGCGGCTTCGCGAAAATATGTCGTGAGTATAAAATAAGTTTTTAACGCACCGCGTAAATTTCCGCACGATTAATCCGAAATCCGGATGTTGCAATACTAAAATTATCAAAGAATAACATTTTTTATTCTGATTTTTTCAATAAATTATTGCTTAGTAAATATAACGTACAATATGCAATATTACAGGGGTTATTTTTGACGAAATTTATAATATTGTACACGATTATAAACTACAATGAATTATTCAAACCTGAGCAAGAACTTGAATATGCTATTGCGAAACGAAGATTTTAATTTTTACTGTTAATTAATTCTTTGACTTAGAAATTCGTTGAAATGATTAGTATTTGGAAGAACCTAATTTATTAGATTGTATGTAAATATTAGTCTGCACTCTTAAAAAAGTTTTTGTTTTGAAAATTTAATTATCTTAACAAATCTTTTGAAAAAAAATCATATTTTAAATAAAACAGCTATAAGATTTTTTGAATTTGTAATAAAAATTTTTGAATTTCTAAAATAACTTGATATTATGCACAAATAATTTAATAAATTGTCTTTAAGGGATCAAATATTGAGTGTAATTTCTATGTATCTATTGAACGAAATGAAATAAATTTGTTGGTCATTAATGAGCTAACATCAGCCTTTTATTGATCAACACATTTTACGGTAAGTACTGTTCTTTTATTCCATTTTTTCTCAGCATATAATAATTTAATTTTCAGAAAAGTCAACCAAAGGCTATAGTTATTAAAACTTATTACAATAATCTTTAAATCCAAATAATTTGTCTGGCTCTAAATAAGGTTTCAATCAACATTACATTAACCATTAAATAAAACGAATATAGAGACAAAATTACAAGGCAATCAAGTATGATGAAGTGTTGGAAAAAAATTATACCTGAATCAGTATAACAATTAATACTAAATCTACATTTTCAGAGACAGATGATTGCAACTCTTGAAGATAAAGAAAGACGAAACAACCAATGTTCCTCCAACATGTTTATCTCTTTTCTATTTTCAATATTTATATTTGACTATCTTTTACTATGTAAATCCAGCATTAGTTCTCTCGCTACTATAACATATTATTTTTTCCACTGTGAGTACTGTGCAGTATTGATTTTACAAATTGTATTATAGCACACACAGTACGACATTGCACTTGTAATAATTTAATATAGCAATCCATTATTATTGAAATATTTACCTAGAAAATTACGTGATTCAAATTCAAATTTCCACCGCTTTATCCCGCAAAGCTGTACAACCAAGAAACATGTTTCTTCGGGTAAATAAATTTTGCAGCACCAAAGCTGAAGTGCAATGAATTTACAATGCTCACTCTTAGATTCTTATCATAATCTGATCCGACTGTTACATCCATCCATTCTCTCGAGTTCGCGGGCAATCTTGCCAACTAACCCAATTTTTCATTCCGACCTTTAGGCAACATTAAAGGCGAAAAAATTAAAAAAAAACTGTAAGAAAAAAATGAAAGAAACAAATCGTCGCTAATTACATTACGACCGGTCGATATCGCGCTCGAATTGCCCGGCATTTTCCCTTTGAAACTTTCAATTACCTTAAGTGAGATATCTTTTTTCCTCCTTCGCGCGTCTAAATGGATAACTGCGAACGCGACGCCTTTAATTTAGCAGCGGAACAGCGCGGCGACGCGTCGCTGAAAGCGTCAAATCAACAAATTGAGCCGACTCGTTGAGCGAGCGCGACGAGCAAACGCGGATAAAAATTTCAAGGACAAATGATTGGATGTAGCGGGCGGCGCGGTACAATTTCAGAAAATCTGTGGCCTGGTTTTGTGAATTGAAGAGACACCACGAGCGGCCAAACGGGGAAAAGTCAATAAACCGAGAAACATTAGCAGAAGTATGCCAGAAGCTCGCAGCCAATCAGCGTATGACGGCTCGCCGGACAAAAATTTACACCGTGACATAACCGGGACAATTTGCCAACGAAGAGAGTGACACCTAAGGGAAGAGTATACAATAAAAGTACCCAGGTGGAAATCGCCAGTATTGATAACTGGCTCATAACTGGCTCGATACTGGCACAGCACTGTTGAACCAGTACTCCGCCGACAATTGGCCAGTAATTGTCGGCAAACAAAACTTTATCTATTTGTCCAGTACAGACGATGTACTGGTATACAAATGGTGCCAGTAGACAAACAATATAGAACCAGCACTGCCACCAGTGGGCAAACAGATTTAAGTCAGTAAACTTTATCTATTTGTTTAGTACCGGTTCAATACAGGCATGGTACTGGTATGCAAAGAGTGCCAGAATTTATCTATTATACTTGTGTGTTAAAGATTATAGCATTCCAACTAAGGATTCATGGCGCAATGACAGAACATCAGGCTAACACGTTGGAGTCTGAAGTTCAAATCTAGGATGGTACAAATTTTCATTCAATAAATAACTTGAAAATAGACTCTTAACTTAACTAAAAGTTATTTAACTGTGTATATTAATACAAATACACAAATTGAAAATAAATATAATTTTTTTATATTTAAATAAAATAATACCGAATCATTATTAAAACAGTACTGAGCCAGTACCGAATCAGTAGTAAGCCAGTACTGAATTTGTACTGATTGACCACTGGACCGTAGACTTGCCGGTGATATCACTTCTGTACAGGGGCAATACCGGTGTCGGTACTGAGTCAGAATAGACGCCTGTATCGGCAACCCTGGCGTTGGTACTGTGCCAGCATTGGGCCATATGAAAATTTCCACGTGGGTATTCGCGAAAAGTAACAAAGCTGGAAAGACCGATATAATTGACGAATCCGACGAGGATGACAATGAAGAAGGAATTTGTCGGTCGAATGCCCGACCATTGGCTAGAAATGATCGGATGTTTTCTACCGAAACTTGGCATTACGCGAACGTCGGATATTCGCTAATTATAGCCGCGAGTCGCTTGGACTTGAACCAATCCTGACCTTCCCTGCTACAATGTGCGACCTAGAAAATCCGTTAGCGTCGCTGCCGTGGCGTGTAACCCCGGCTCGTAGTACACGTCTGGCAGTGTTGTTATGACAAAAATACACGCAAAATTTGTGGTACCAGATACCCATCTGGCATTAACGTACCGACTCTCGTCGCGATGACTTTGAATTTGCGATCGCTCGCGCTGGGTGCCATCTGATAAACAGCTTACGCTCTGGTTATGATGTAATAAACGCGGTTTATCGGCCGAAATTAATTGTTGTATTTTGTCTTGGATCGTAAATGTGACGGAACTGGTTCACGTCCCGATTATTTCGGTGTAGTTTCGGGTCGAAAAATTGCGCGGTGAAATTGTTGCCGATAAAAGTCGTAAAAAGTTGAAATATTCACGCTGTTTGTTCAATTTCTTTATTTATCTCTGTCTTTTATGTTGATATAATATATAAAATCTGAATATTGTTCTAAAATTTGTGATCACTTACACAATTATTGTTTGTTGATAAGAATATTTGAGCTTGTGTTAATATTATACTTTTGGAAATAAAATTGGATGCATTTAATAAGGGAGTTGAAGCAACTTTAATTTATAATCATACACTCAGAAAAATATGACAGAAACATTATTGTTTTTAACTGTATTTGAGCTTCATGTCCGTCTTGTAATAAAAATTACTGTTCTTTAAAAACAAATAAATTTTTCTGTCATATTTGTCTCCGTGTAATTATATTATATTCAATTCATTCTTTTACGTTTGACTTTTATTCCAACATGATTTCAAACGTTTATACACTGAGAGAAAATTCTAGTGTTCGTAACTAGTGTACTATAGTTACTTTTCGTGAATACTACAGCCATTAGTAATATTTACTAGAGTCTTTATAGTATCTGTAACTATAGTTTATAGTATATTATACTTGATTACATAGTTGAAATAACTATAGTAGCTAGTTATTTCAACCATAACGCTATGGTAAAAATAAACTTAATTCATAGTTATAATTACTATGGCAAAATATTAATATTTCCATTCTTAATGTAGTAACAACCATAGTACCCTGGTGAAAACAGACCGTTAAAATACATGAAACATCGTTAAATGCAAATTTACGAACTCGTCCATGTATAACGTTAATTGCTTTTAATTCACGGATTAAATTTGAGTTTTCAAATCATAAAATAAAAACATTATTTGATCTAAAAATAACATAACTGAATGTATGAAATACCTACATTTAGAGATGGTGTCGATGTAAGCTTCTTTTTTGTATGAAAGAGAGAATGATCATTACATCAAAATAACCGTTTGGATACTCGATGTGAATCCAACGAACTAGCATAAAGTGTATGCAGCAACGAACATAATTGAGGTTATGGCCGCACGCAAATACAAAACAAAAGACGCGCGGAATCATCGTGGAATCAACTATAGTATTCAGTTGTAAGAACTAAAATTCTCTAGTATTCACGAAAAAGAACCGTACATACTTAATTAATCAAACTACTTTGTCATTTAAATATTGAGAACTAGAAGTCTGGTTATATTAACGCAATTCCTGGTTATTACAACCAGGGTTATTAGCTGAAACTATAACTATAGCATGTTTAGTAATAATAACTATCGCTATTTTCTCTCAGTGTAAGAAAATCAAATTAATCAGTTTACAGCATTAAAATTAAAATTCTTTAAAAAGTTAAACGGAAGGCTTTTATTTAACCTTAGTATATATTGCATAATCTAACTCACATGCCAATCGATTTTGTTCTAAAACAAACATAAAACTCCCTTGCATCTTCTAAGAGAGAAACCACTGAATCTGTAGCATTAAAGAAAACAATGACACCTTACTTAAACAGTGGGAATTGACACATAACGATTAATGCTGTAAATTAAACTAATAAATTTTTTTTGAAGTAAGCATAATATTTATATGAGAACATGTCGTACGTAAATTTAAATTCAAAAAAAAATGAGGGAAAAAATTTCACATAAAATTGAAATGACAGTCGGTAAATTCAACTGTTATTACGCTTTGGTAAATACTATATTGCATTAAAATGGAAAAAAAGAAGGAATAGAAAATAGAAGTTAAATCAAGTTGAATAAACTCGACTTAAATTTAATTGTATCTGAAAAATCAATCAAATCCGATCTTTCAGTAAATCTTTTTTAAACAAACTTCAAAATGTCCCAATTCTATTCTATTCCCCTTATATTTTCAAACAAAAAATTATATTACCAATAAATAAAAACAATGGCAAAAAATTGATTAAGTTACAAACAATTTCAAATTGTCCAATTTATCACCGTCTTAAAATAACTAAAATTCAATTACAATTATCCGGGAAGACTTAATATATTTCGACAGGGAAAACAAATAACTTCGACGCGTATAAAAAAAATTATACCTTTTCACAGACGGAAAATCCGACGAATTAAACTAAATGAAAAAAAAAATTCCTCCGCATCGCATTGCATTCAATTATAAACTTCAACGTCAGTGCTTCAAACGCTAACGATATAAAATTTGCAAAAAACGAACGAAAATTCTTGAATCAAGTAATCCTCGTTCGACACGCACGGATGAAAGTCAAAAAAAAAAAAAAGTAAAAACAAAACAGAAACAAGAACAACTCGTATTGGTGGGATTCAAACGGAACAGATGCGGTCAGCGGCAAAAAGGGGCGGCTGATCCAAAAATCGAGGCAGGGATCCCGCTAAAATCGAAGTGGTGCGAGAGCGGTGGAAAAGCGCTCGCAACGTCACGAACCACTCGACAAATAAAGCAATATAAACGTTAACACGGTGGCTCGCGACCGGAGGTCTGCTATCGCGGCACGGATCTTTTACGTAACTCCGGGGTGGCAAAAAAATTTCATCAAAACTTCAAAAGGATAGCGCAGCGCGATAACCGGACCCCTCCAGCTCGCTCGCGGATTCGAAAAAAAAAAGAGTAAAGAAGTGGAGGGGAGCGAAAAAAAAAAACATCGCCGCTGTAGGACGGCTCCGTATCAAAGCCATTGAAATTGGGAGATCCATCCAGCGTGAGAATGCGCCGGAATTGAAAGGAACGAATAAAGCAGAAGCCTTCGCCTTCGGGCTTTCGGGTTTTAAGAGGATAGGGCGGAAAGATGGTATAAGAGTGGGTGATTGGGGACGATCGATGAACCCCCGAGAAAACCCTGGGAAGCGGGGAAGTGGAGGGCGCCGGCAGGCGGCAGGAGGTCATCCAAGTATATTCCATTCTACATTCTTTTGGTATATGCACACGACCGCCGTGCGCGGCGATTGCTATCGCATGACATTTTTATGCCCTGACACGTAATGCGTCATTAATAATAATACCATACGTATGCGGAATTAACCCACTTCGGCTCGCGCATAATTCCCAATCGTAAATCGAGCCGCCTTCGATTGGGCGCCGTCGGAAAGGGCCGCGGACGCGTTGCGCCAAACGCGCGTTCAACCTAACGCAGCCTTCGCGTACGAAGGAGCTGCGATCGTTTGCGAATCCCGCGTACTGGCACTGACGCGCCGTCAATTGGCCGAGTGGCGCACCTCGGCGCTTTTCACTCGGCAAGTTTCGACAACGCGAAAAAAGTACTCGCTCCGTCTCTCACGGTGTTTGCGCATTTACGACCGATTAACTGTAACGGACGAGTAAGTAGAAATATTAATTTGTTTGTTTGATAAACAAACATTTTTATTTTTATGACTTTTCGGCCTTTAGTGGAGATCCTCTACGGAAAACAAATAAATAAGAAATTTACTATACCCAATGATTTTCATTTACCCTAAATAAAAATTTACACTGAGAAAAAAATGACAGAAAAAAGTACTATTTACACCTTTTAGTAAACATTACTGCTTTTTAAAAGCAAAGAAACTAGTTTCAAATGTTATATTTATAAACAAGACTACAATTTTTCCTTTTAAAAATCTGTAATTTTTATTGAAAGACGGATATACATCTGAAGGCCAGTAATGGAGTGATTATAGCACTGGGCCAGTACCGTAAAACTAAGCGTATCAGTTGTATACCTTTACCCTACCAGTGCACTGAGAGAAATTTATATGAAAATTTTACTGTTTTAAAAAGGAATTGAGTTGTATATCAGCTAAACCTTATAAATTACTGTTGGAAAACAGTAAAATTTTGTACTGTTTTGGAAAAACAAAAATGGTACTATAAATTGACCCACAATTATTCAATAATACAAAAAATATAAATTTACTTTTATATATAAATATATATACACGGAGAAAAAAGATTAACAAAAAGTTACTGTCTTTGTTAGTAAACTGGTCATATAGATGCGAAAATTGAGAAATTACTATCCCAAGTTAGTAAAAAGTGTCAGCTTTCTCAGAATAATTGTCAACAAATTGATACCTAATTTTTATTAATCATTTCTCTCCGTGTATACGTATGAAATAAGAAGTATCTTATAATGCATTACAAATAAATATGGATATTGTTCAAAATAATGTTGCTACTGTGACAAAACTGACGGTAATTAAATTACGATTGATATCGACAATTCCGTGAAATCCATTTTGCAGTAAATAGTCATTATCATTTCATGATCGTAACAATGTCATTAATTCGATGACACAGAAAGCAGTGAATTGAAGCTTTGCGAAGAGTCGAATTGTTATCGAGTGGAACGTCGTTGATACAAAGCCACCTGAGCACGCAAACTTCATTGATCCGCGAAATTATTACGGCTGCGGTGCAACGGCTTTTCGGGGAAGATGTTTGCCAACGATTTAATGCCGAAAGAGCTTGATGGAAGTCGTTTGTATTTTAAAAAGCTTGCTTTCGGTAAATGATGTTGCACCACGCTGAATGGGCAGGCTTTCGACACAGAAACAAATGGATATTGTTCGCCGACGAAAATAGAAATTGCTCTTGTAAATATTGTAACTCGAAGACGTAAAATTATAGCTTGCTTATTGAATGGGGATTTCAACTCAGCAATTCTCCGCACGAGAGATTTGCTTTAGATAAACCAACTTCACTTGCGCAAAGTGAAGAGTTCACTTTATTTTAATTGCACCAAAGTGGGATGAAATCGTTATAAAAATCAATGATCATTTCATTCAAATCAGGTCGAATTAAGTAATCGCAAATAATTTGGAAATTCGCGTTTCCTCTTTTATCTTCTTGAATATTTCTTCTTATCATTATTATACAATTAACTGAGACAAAAAAATCTTGAATTGTAATTGGAAAATATTTCTGTAAATTCAGTTATTTTGTAAAATTAAAATATATCGAAATAACAGTAAATATTACTTAAAACAAATTAAATTGTAATTTTTCTTAATTTGTCATTCAACAATATAATGGCTTCTTTCACATTGAAGTTTAAGTATTTCAAACGTTACTCAAACTTTTGTTTTTAATGCATCATTAAAGTCTCATAAATTTCCGTTATTATTTTAAAAGTGATAAAAAGAAAATTTATGAATAACACTTTGTACTTTCTAGTACTTTAGTAACATGAAGTAATAGAAAATTATCAGTTAACATTCAGTAAATAATAATGATTCGAACTGAGACAAATTTTATTACAAAAATTACCATTTTTCTTTTTTAAATGTTATTACTTTAAAATATTGCTATTAATAATACATTATTTACTCTAAATAAAAAAAATTATATATTCTTCAAAGCAGTGCAATTATATCCAAATACTAAAATAAGCTGGTATATGTTACCATAAATTAAGTAAGTAAATACTTAAATGTTTAAATTACAATTTTTTAACATTATTACCAATAAAAGTTTATTAAATTATCTTGTAAAAACTAGTATATAAATAAATGTTTAATACGTCCCATTTTCCACTATATATTATTCAGAATCATTCAAAATTTGCAATACTATTTTATATAAAGTGAAAAAATTGAAACTTTCCACATACACCAAAAGTACATTATATATAAAATAAATATAATCTTTAACTAAATTTGCGATACCCTTTTACCCAACAATTTTATTCTCCGAGTATACTTTAGAATTCGTTTTAAAAAAAATCATTTTATTGCAATTCAATGTTACTTTAAAAAATAATCGAACGTAATTTCCTGTATCGTTGTCACAAAAAGAATTCATTTGAATGTATAGTTCATTTTTAAAAATTTATCTATTCCTAAATATAAACAATTTAATCAAACGTCAGTTAATGAAAAAACTGTTTACGCATGAACGGACAAAAATTGGTCTAATGCAAGACTGCATTTTACAAATGAAAAATATTCTCATTTGCCAATTAGTATTTTTTTTTCAAGTTTCGTTGACCCTATTACATATATATATATATTACATATTGTTACATATGTGTATATAAATACACTTTTTAAATAAAAATTCCTTAAATCCAGGGATGAAACCTGACATTTAAAATTATTACAAAGCCAGTCGTAACAGTGATTTTAAAATGCGTATTTAAGAAGCGCACCAAGTGGTTGGATTAAGTAATTACTCACCCTATACAATGCAGGAAATCGATTTGAAAAAGAAAAAAGTTCGTTCTAAAAGCAGAGCTGCGTTATACCCCTTCTAATATTAACTTCGTCGGTGTTTAATATTGTATTACGTATTATAATTTGTTCCGACTTGAAATTATCAAATACTAATTTTCCATCGCGCACTAATACATAAAATGGACTCTTAAAAAGATTCTATTTCTTGATCTGAGGTAAAATCTGTCTTAATATTTCGTTAAGAAGTTAACTTCCTCATTAAAACTTTCTCAAGTGAAACAAAAAATAATCGAGAAATCTTATAAGAACATTACAGTCTCGAATCCAATTAATTATTCTTAAGGGTACTGCTAAATAATAGTTGGAGTATAAACGTTTATTATGAAATATTCAACTTAATTTAATTTACATGACGACTTTTATAAACATTTTTTAATACTTCATAAATTAATTTGTTAGCTCGACAAAAATATATAAGTACACTATTTAAAACAATTACGATCAAATTGAAAATAATTGTCTTACTTTGAATTCAAGATTTTACTAAAATTTATATTACAAACCTCAATTTTGAACGAGGTTAATTTTTAACACAATTGTAACTGATTTCCAAGTGCCACTTTTCACGTAACATACACTCAGAAAAAAAATATTGAATTTATAACCAAAATCATTTGGTTAAGGATATTTAGTAAAAAGAACCAACTTTTTTGTTTCAGTAACAATTATTTTTAGTTATAGTAACAAAAATATATTCTAACCAACATATTTAGTTATTTCAACCAAAAATTTTGGTCAGCTAAAAAAGAAACAAACTTTTGAGTACAACAACCAAACATTTTTCTGCGTTTATTTTTATAAAATATCTCCAAGTTTCAGTTCAAAAAAGTAAATCGAAATTAAAATTCAAAATCTTATTTTACGTCAAACACACTTTGAATGAACATGAAATAAATATGCTTTAATTTTACAATAATTTCGTGTATCGTAGAAAAACACTAAAAAGTACAACAGCAGTCATTATTTAGGAACGTCCGATTTTCAAGGGGACATGCGAAAGAATAATGCCACCGCTTGTGTGCACTCCCGATTGCACACACTTGTAATGGAGTTTACGTGTCTGCGTGCATTTTCATATGACTATGAAAAGCATAATAAAGCCCGGAATGGTGACTCGCGAATTCGCGACTGGAGCACGGTTGGAAAGTCGTGGCTTGCGATCAAAAAGCGAATCGCAAAGTCAACGCCCTGGATGGCGGATGGACGGACGTACGAATTCGTTGGTCGGTGCATTATGCAACACCCCCCCCCCCCCCCGGGACAAGCCGTCGCCGCGCCCTACGCTACCAACATCACCGAAAGCCGACACCAACAAACAAACAGCATTCGCTATTCCACGCCACGCACATCCAACTCTTACATCGGCGGAACGAATTTCTTCGACTTACGATGATGATCGTAAAATTTATTGCCACCGTAAAATAACGAATCGCCGATGAAAAATGACTGAACTCTAAGGTTCATCGCAAAATTGTCCGCATTAATGCTTCCCTGAACGAAAGTTCGAACTTTTCAAAACGATATTTGAATTGTAAACTGAGAGGAGAAAAAAAAAGAATTTCGGTGGAAATAGTTCCTGGTAATACGGTTTAGAGTTGCTACAACACGGAGAAAAGAGTTTGATTGGAGTATCCAAATATTTGTTTCTTTTTTAGCTGACCGAAATTTTGATTTGAAATAACCAAATGTTGGTCTAAATAGACTGAGAAAAATGAATAGCAATATTAACCATGTGCATAGTAAATTTTTGTGAATACAATAATATTTTAGTTCCAGTTACTTAATTTTTTGTTAAAATAAGTATAATATGGTTAATTCAACCAGAATTGTAGTTACCACGAAAATTAACCATGTAACTATTTTCTCAGTTTATGTTATTTAGTTACTGTAACTAAAAATATTTGTTACTGGAACAAAACACTTGGATTTTTGAACTCAATGTCTTTAACTAAACGATTTTATTTCTAAATCCTATTTTTCCTAATACCCAAAAGTGTATCGTAAATATTTCTGAAGCTGTACGTGGTAATATTTTTGGAAAATTTTAGAATATGTCTTACTATAAGAATTTTTATATTTTTAAGTTTCTTTTCTTTTCCACAGTGTTCCTCTTGATTACAAAAAGACATATATATTTTGTAAATGAAAAAATTCTCCCCAATCACAAGTGCATTTGACTTAATTAAATTTGCGATAATTTAACAGATCCGTTTTATTGCGTTCATTTTACTTCCTGCTTTTCATTTTTCTCTTCACATTCGCAAGTTAAGCGAACTCGTATTTCAGAAAAATTTAATAACAGGCGGATAATTTACAATAATTAACATTGATTTTTACGGTTTAATCCGACCGTTATTAGCGGATATTTCCGTAGCGTTATGACCCGGAGTGCCATGCAACCCCGTACCATCGTCCATCTGCGCATTTGTTACGTCCTATAACACAGTGGTGAAGCTGCAATTACGCGATTGAGATGGTATCTCAGCGTATCACGGATCGACCCCACTTATGCGAAAGAGATTTCGTTGATGTGAGTCACATGAAAAACGTATATTCCCGTTCAGCTTTCGTGTTTGAATCAAAGTAACATTCGCTGGAAGGTACACTAACCCTATTACAAAATCAACATACTTTCTATTTCCCACGAATATCAAAAAAAAAAAAAGAACGAAAAAAATCAACAACTAATACATTTTAAAAAAAAGGCGAAAACTGATAATTTTTCAATGTAAAAAAAATTCGCAAGCTAATTGCGTCAATTTAAAATTATTGTAAATTAATTATTTCTTGAATGAAGGAAATAACGAAGAGATAAAAATGAAGATATATTTGTATTGAATTTGTAAGAAACAATTCCTTTGGATTATTGAAAGGAAGATCGGAGATACACATCGCTGACGCAGACACGTTCGCAAGCCATCGTAAACGATAACAAGTCGATCGTGATTATACACGCAATTTTCACCCGTTCTCCCTTGTTCCTTGTGTTATCGCTCTTCTCTCCGCTCGAGCCCCTAATGATTTTTAGCTTTACAGTAAACGTACACACACGCTCGAGAGATTCATTTGTCAATTTTCATCGAATGAGATACAAACAAAAGAGCACTTCGCGTTATCGCGCCAAATATCATCGGTTATGCACTCGATAAACAATTTTGGGATATCCCGGCGCAAACAATTTTTCACTTCCGCCCGTTAAACTATTAACTTTAAAGGTTTGCCGTTTGTATAATAATTTAATTTAGTTAAGAAAGTTAATTTAAAATAAAAATTGTTTTATCTTGCAAATATTTCTTGTACCGGTCTCTTTCATTGACATGAAAATTGTATAAAAAGTAGTTTTGTTTATAATTTTTAATTCCTAACATTTGAAAATATGTGTGCATGAAAAATGTTCAATTTTTTATTTGATTAATTAAGAAATTTAATAAAGATTGATTAAAACTGTAAAAATATTAAAATAAGATTTTTGTTATTTAATTTAATAATAAGGTTATTAAGTGATCATAATTCCCGTTTAAAGCAATCAATATTAAATTTCTCATAAAAATAAATTAGGTACATATTTCTCGGTTTAACTATAAATGCTGAAATTTATATTTTCAGCTCTGTGATAATATCACCGTAGAAAATAAATTTATGTAATTAATATAGTCATAAACGGAAAGTAAATGAGAATTTATCCAGTATAAATTGCATACATAATATGTATTATATAATTATCACTGCGAGTCTTAAAATATTTAATATTAAATATGTTAATATGTTGCAACATAGATATGCAAAAAAATAATAAAAAAAAAGTATGACAATGTGTAAATCTGTTATTCCAACAATAATGCAAAGAATGAACAAAATGGCAAAAACCATAAATAATTGCAAATAACGTTAGTACTCAACATCCCTAGTAAAAATCAAACATATATGTTCATATATGGATTAAGAAAAAACATACATGGTCATATGTGGATTACGAAAAAAACATATATGTTCATATATGGATTAAGAAAAAACATATATGTTCATATATGGATTTTTTTTCGTAATCCATATATGAACATATATGTTTTTTTCTTAATCCATATATGACCATATATGTTTTTTCGTTATCCATATATGAACATATATGTTTTTCTTAATCCATATATGACCATATATGTTTTTTCTTAATCCATATATGACCATATATGTTTTTTCTTAATCCATATATGAACATATATGTTTGATTTTTACTAGGGATCTGTCGTATTCTAAAACTAAACATCAACTACCCATAAAAATTTTTCAAAAATAAAAAGTTTGCAATAAAAAATAAGAAATATTCTTTAATATACATTTATTGCCTTCGTTACAATTTTTCATAATAAGGTGACATTCGCATATATGGCAACCTATATAAATTTTTTTTCATGGGTACACAAATAAAACTTTAAACAGCTCATTTTTCCTGAAAATATTACAATTGTACGCTAAACATCATTGGAAAAACCAATTAAAAATTGGCATCAATTATACGTCTCTTTAATCGAAAAGAATGCTTCATTAATCAATAAACAAAACGTACAAAATCGGCAGCGGATGTTTTTTCAACAAAATGGATCTGTTATCTGCAGACACACGAAAAGTGTACAAAAGATGACGATTAATCTAAATGACGTATCGTGGGTACTAAACAAATAAAAGTAGTGTTTATAAATCGTGGAGAGTGGTACCACAAACACAACGGGAGCGAGGGTGAGGAAATTTTCATTTATACAACCGAGCACATGGCCGAAGTACTAGCCGTGACAGCAGCTGTCATGTAAAGCCGCTTTAGGACCACGTCCGCGCTATCGTCCTTATGCGTTTGTCTCTACTGCTCCCACACGAGCGCCGTTTCCCTTTCATTACGCCCGTTTTCGAGCACTTCACCTACGCCGCATGTGTCTGCAGGTGTCTGACGTGTGTCAGCTACCCTTTCATTCTTGATTCCATTCGGCTAATAACCCTTTCCAATACCGCGCGCTTATAAATCAAGTTCAACTGTTCGCTCTCCGCGTTTAATTAACCAGTATTGCCGTATTATGGAATTTTTCCGCCAGGAAAATGCTTTTAACCGTGCCGTACCATTTAGCGATTATTTCATGTTTAATGTTTAATCGTTCATTACAAATTTATCCCCTCGAAATTGCTTGCCTGTAACAAAAAAAAATATGGCCCTCGTTTTAACTAATGGGTCAGTTAATTAAGTTAACAAGATGAAAAGTTTGTGATTTTTAGATTTAATTAATTGGCGTTTAGAAAATGAAAAGTTGAAAATCATTATTTTAAATGTCTTAATTAGCTTATATTCTTGAGGAGGAATCTTTACGAAACTTTGCAATAATAGTTGAAATAAATTTAATTTGTTTGATGATTTATTTTAAGGATATGTAATGTATAATAAAATAAAATTGAAGACATTGAATAAAAATTAATTAGACTAAATAAATTGACAAACGATAACTAATGAAAGAAAAATATTATGATTTTTTGAAACAATCTTATTTGCCATAAGTATTGTCAGAAGTGACAAATGTTTGATTCAGAAAAAACTAATTCATAGAAACGCGTATTTTTCAATTTTATTAAATTCCCTCGGACTCATATATCCAGAGTGATATAAATACTAAGAAGAACTTATATTGTCAGTGATGAATTGGGAAATAGATGACGTCAAATAAATAATAAAATCATGCGTTTGGCGTTGCTGAATTAAAATTTAGATTAATCTTAATTTATTTCTAAGAACCTGGGAGAAGTTTTAATTTTTGTAGTTGAATTATATTTTTTCTGAATTTGAATTTCTGGCAATTTCTGAAAAATTGAAAGTATATGAATAAACCTAGTCAATACTGTACATGCACCTATCCCCGAGTTATTATAAAATAAAGTAGCAACTGCTAATAAATGTTTCTATATGTATATGCACACAGTACCACAAAAAAAGAAAAAGACATTTATAATTATGTTAAAGCTTTTCAATATAATCCTAATTCATACTATATATGCAGTTGTCTATATTCTTTATGATTGATATAAACACGTTTTCTAAAAGCATTGATTATGACAAATAAAACTTATTAATTCAATACAAGTCAATATTACGCGCAGCAATATTGTATAATGAAAATATCATTGTAATAGTTGTTTTATCAATGTATTACATTATTAAAGTATTAAATTCACTGAAGATATACAATAGATTCTTTACGGATGAAAAGAAATTTTTCTCATTTCATCAGGATTTCACCCTGTCCTTTCGTGAATCGAGATATTCAATTGCGACAACAATGACACATTTTAACCTAACAAGATTATATAAGAATGGAACACAATTTGGCGATATTCACATCCGTGAAAGAAATGAAATAATTTTAAAAATGTACAAAATTCCATACTTTATCATCTGGCGTGTTTATAACAAATATTATTTGTGCCATCAAAAGATACAAAAAGTTATCCAGCAAACATTTACTAAACTGATATTAACAGAAAGAATCTATTTGGGCCACATTTACTATTTAAGATTAAGATTATCTTTCAAAAAGAAACGCTTGATAATTATTTAATTGGTAAATTTTATCGCATCGTGTGGAACGAAAGTTCTAGTAATATCAATATTAGAAAATAAATTTCATTTGCATTTCTACAACAGTTGACCTATACGAGATTGCAAAATTTAATAATTGATTGTTCAAGTGACACTGAGGAAAAAGTTATAATAAAAATTACTATACTTCTGACGTTACAAGGATTTCGTCTATGATGTTTATACAATTACTATACCAACATAATAATATTCTTTATATAGTATAGTAAAATTTTTTATATAATCTTGTAATGTTGCCACGATTTATGGTAATTATTACCATACTGAACATAAAATTTTACTGCAATGGTATGGTAAAATAGCAGATACTCTAAACAATATCCTTCCAATCCCAGAAGGTATGGTCATTTTAAATACAACTTTTTTCTCAGTGTTAACTTTAACAATAATTTGTTGTAAAATAATAGACTTTCATACTTTATAACTTCAAACCTTTTATAGAATGTTAATCAGATTAATTGATTTTGCATCTAATTCTAAAGAATAATATTTCATTAAGGAAACAAAAGCCCCCCATCGAATCTTGCAAACTCGTCCTCAATCTCGCAATTAAATATTAATTTTTTCGAGTGCCATTAATCCAATTACTATTATAAACCGAAATACTGTACTCCCGGCGCATTCACACGAAAAGATCTTAATCGAAAAAAGGCGCGACACAAAATAAACTCGATGAGTGATTCCAAATAGCGACCCCCCTCCCCCCTCTAAGGCCCGATCGTGAAATAAACGAGAAACTGATTTGCACGTGAGCGACAAAAAGAAAGGTAGACCCAGGCAAGTAAAAAAAAGCGTTCCAATTTGTTGAAGCGCGATAAATTCTGCTCCATCGCAGCGGATTCAAATGTTCTCATCCGATGAAAATCGGGGAGAGTCTTAAAAGGCGCGCAGGACCCCTTCTTTGGGACGAGGGAATAATGGCCCAGGGCCGTTATTGCGGACGTCGCGGCAGATGATCCAAGAGCGAGGCGTTAGGCACCGTCAACGAGGGACGTTTAAGAAAACTGCACGGTGCCGCCCGAGGGAATAATTTGTCGCTGCGGTTGCGTAATCGCGACACGCGTTTGCCCGGCTCCTTCGTCGTTTCGCGCGCAAGGGGCGAACGAGAAAAACGGAATAAATGGTCCCGCCGATGGTTAACGCAGGAAATTTCTATGCGGCCGAAACGGCCTTTTGTTGGGCGGCTCACAAAAAAAACAAAAAAAAGCGACGACCAAAAGAGAGACAGTCGCGCTGACAAAGGGGCGATTCTGTCCAGCACGCGAAATGAATATCGCTTCAAACAAATCGTGTAATGACACGCGTTTCCCAACCCGGAACGATCGGTTAATTCGACCTGCGACTATTAATCATGTTTTCCGCGGTGAAACGAAACGGCGACGTTTCGTCGCCAATCAATGTCGCGCTTTGTTGGAAATGTTACAAATGAGATTTCGAAAGATCCTGAATTTTACAGAGCAATATGGTATTTCGAATTTCTTATTTTAATAATTGATTTTGAATGTTTTTCCAATAATAATTGTAATATTTTTTTAGAAAAATACTACGTCGAATTGTACACTAAAAGAAAAAGTTGTTAAACAAATTGTAATCTTTTTGTGTATTTTGAGGACACAATGGACATCCCCAAAAAAAAGCTTTTATAACTTTCATTGACTAGAGAACAATCACTTAAATGTATAGATTAATTATCATAAGAATTTAATATTCCAAATAAAAAGGAAAGTATACTACCTCGTGCATTATTTACAATTAACACCGGTGTATCGTAATGCTTGTAATGTAATAATCATATTTTATTATGAATTAGAATGCTAATTGATATTGCTTTCCTTTAACATATTTATAAAAAGTAATAATTACAAAATATTACGATTCATAACAACGCGAAACTCTAAATTTTAAAGCGGTGCAAAAACTTGAATAATTGCTAGACTTTATAGTGCCGTTGAAATACGATTAAATTACTTCTTGGTTAATTAACATTATTTTTTTTTTCGGTGCAGTCGTTGTGTGACACAGCGAAATTATATTACAAGTATTATTTTTATGCTCGAGCAAGAGCACGTGATCCATAGGAAAATAATAAAACTTTATGGGCAATAAATCACATGCACCAAGGTTTAATTAAGGCGTCTTAATTTCTATTTTAATTTAGATTGGCTGCCTACATTTGAGATACAATTTTTTGTGTTATTGATCAAACATGTTAAGTTGGTAAAAATTTACCAATAAGCGATCTTCAAAGAGGAGAAACTTAATATTAAAGACTTTAATACATGTCAATAAAAGTGATGGAATACTTAAGCATATAATTTCTTAATTAATAAAAAAATTAATTATTAAAAAATATTTTAAGTGCCGTTTATCATAAGTTCTACGTATATAATATTATAAATGAAATTTGTAATATTAAATACCTTTCTTTATATATAACATTAAAATAGAAATCGTGTTATTAAAACTGTAAAAAAAGGAGATTGCTTCTACCGATATTCACTTAAATTTTCACGCTAAAGTCCACGATGGGGTTGGCGGAAGTAATTTTCAATTGATTCAACTACCCTAGTAAAAATCTGATAAAGCATGTCACATCATAAATGTGGACATATAGGGATTTTTTATGGCATACATTATAAGAGGATACCAGATTAAAACCATATCAGAGCCTAACGTGGTATTCTGATTAGGAGTCAATAAGTGTGTAAAAAATTTATTTTTATTAATATATCTGGTTAGACATACATAAACTCATCTTAATCAAATAGCTGAAAGACGTACTTGACTTTTTACATTTTTATCGTATTTTAATTACCAATTGAAATCAATGATTAAAATATAGTAATACTATTTATTGATCAAGATTTAATGTGGTTCCATAAGTTCATTCCTATAAGTATTTCCTTATAAGGTTATAATTAATTCTCAGTAAGGGTCCCACTTTGATATCCCTTTTTATAGTCACACGAATGCCTACCGTTACATACCGAAAAGTGCATAATGTGGATGCCTGATAAGTACCTCATCTGGTAATGTGGTTCCCTGATCATGGCCACATTTCAGCCCAATTTCAATTTTTACTAGGGTAATAATCAACTGACTAAACCGAATATGAAAAATTATTCTCTTCAGTATATGAACGAAATTTGTACAAAAATATAATTTTATGACTCATTCAAATTATGGCATTTTATGAATTTATAAAATGTTAATTTCGAAATATGTCACTTAAATTTACTAATAAAATACAGGAATATTTTTGATATTTTTCTTTCTGCACATCATCTAGATTTCGAATTTAAAGAATATCAAATGATCGAATCAATATTTATAGAATTTTTGTCTCATCATAATAAATGATCCATCTCCAAGTTTGCCCAAAAACATTTATCAGCCGCAGCGTTTGCATGATTATTTAATGAAATTGTTATTATTGCGCGAAAAATATTTGATTGAAAAAGCACTTGCCCGTTATTACATCCTTTCAATGGAAATGTCAAGTGAATTTTCGCTCAATAAAAAGCGATCGAATTTCAGTCGGACAAAAGTATCCAATTTCGCGAGGGGCGAATGTTTGTTTCATACGTGGCAAGTTTATTTGAACTGGTTCTGATGTATGAAGCTGATGCACAGCCACCGTAATACATTTTCTGGCGCGCTGTGTCTATGTGTTTTCCTGTTCAATGACTTATACGCGGACGAGGAGAAAGATGTCCGCTAGAAAAAATATCGGAAAACGATTAAGGAAGGCGCTCAGAGGAAAGCGTAAGATGACTGCACGCCATGAGATCGTGAAGCGAGATCAAGCCTCTGCTAATCGACGAGCTCTTTTGTCAAATACGCGTTACCTTTCTTACGAGAATAAAACTTTAATATCAAAACTTTTTAAACTGCATTCATTTATTGCACCGAGAGAGGATGTTGAAGTAAATTTTACTATAAACTCTAGAGATATACATTCTCATAATTACATTGAGGAAAATATGACAGAAAAAATTAATGTTTTTAACTGTGTTTCAGATACATGTTGGTTTTTATATAAAAGTTACTGCTTTTTAAAAGGAAAAATTTCTGTTTTATCTGTATATATATATATAACTTTTAAAACTAGTGTCTTTGCTTTTAAAAAAACAAAAAAAAAAAACAATTTTTATATAAAAACCAGCATGCATCTAAAACACAGTTAAAAACGGTAATTTTTTCTGTCATACTTTCTTGTGTAAATGTATCTAAGAGAAAAAGTTATATCAATTTCTGAAAACAAAAGTTGATTGAACTAAAAAAAAATGTTAGTTGAAGTCAGAGGAAAACATAGTCCAACCAACTAAAAATTATTTAGTTGGGTTCAGTTCATTAACTTTATTTGAATTATATTTACCATTTATTATCATATTACAACTGATGTAAATACTGTTTGAATCATTGTATTTTATTAAACTAAATTTGAATTTATGTTAAACTTTATAAATAATTACCTTGTGAAGTGTTCTTAATGTTTAGTTGTCACAATTTAACCAAAAACTTTCAGTGTTCTTTGTTTGCAGACGTTACATTTAATACCGACAATCTTGAATGCAATAATTGTGTTTTGTTTCTACACCAACTAAATAATTTATTTGAACACGAGAAATATTAGTTATTCGAACTATATTTTATGAGTTTTCGAAAAAACGAACTAAAAAAGTAAGTTGTGACTGAATTAGTTCTCACAACTATAGTTTTTGATATGTCCAACTATAAATTTATTTAATCCAACTTATTTGACAATAATTTAACGTTTTTAGTGGGGCGTAATAAGCAAATTTCTTTCAGTGTACGTGGAATTATTTGTGAATTATTTTTAATTGCGATCAAAATTATCAAAGAAGCATTGAAGGACAATTGAACATTGTGTTATTCATTGATTACGTCAGCTGTCAATGAAATCATTAAGAACCCGAAAAAAGGCCAATATGGTCAAATTTATATTATTAAAAGGCAATGAGGAATTAATTTAATTTATTAATGGAATCATGAAACTGACCTTAGCTCTTGTAGGCGCGCCTTGTAAAATTAAAAATATAAAAACTGTTATTATTAATTATATATTTATTAATCTTATACATTTAATAAATATAATTTTTCATTGATTAACATTTTTTTTTTTAATTATGCCAAAGTCAGTAACATTTTGTTGCAAGAAATTCTAATAAAAAAAAATACTCTGAACTTTGTTCAAAAGCGTGTTTTTAGCTCACGTTTGTTGCATTAAAATAATCACCCAGTTTCAATGAAATTTACTTACTAGTAATGGACAAAATAATTTGAAATCTTGCCAAGGAAATATTCGAGAATGTAAAGCAAAAGTTTTTATTTCTACCTCGCTTAACTTAAATGCACTCGTACTGCAAAATCATTAGGAAATTAAAATAAAAATACATTAAATGTATAATTTGAAAAACGAATAATGTTGCATCAGAAATTATGTAATTTAATTGAATTGCGTATTTTAATTGAACGTTAATGTTATAACATATCCTTTAATAACAGTTCCCTTTAATAAATAAACCTAAAATTTAACGATGTTTATAATTTATGTTATAACATATTAATTTTACATAATTGTGATGTAACGAAAATAGTGTACGATAATACTATTACGTATAAAATTTGTTCTTTACAATTTTACAATGTATAATATCAAATTCTGTTACTTTAATATTATTGGTCAGGTTTTCTTAATGTGCACTGAAAAAAATTATATAGTAACTGGCGGATGGGTGTGCACATATGTTAGAATTTATCAAATAATATAATAAATTATATCACATATATGATAATTTTAATTATATTTATTAATAAATCCTATCATAATGACACACCCATCCGCCGGTTATCAATAATAAAGTAAGTTTTATTATATAATTTTTCTCAGTGTATCTGCTTGCAATATTAATTTAATGTGAAGCATATAAAAGTCAGAAAATAGAGAAATTTAATTTTGCACAGGCAAAATATAATTACTTAGGTAACAATTAAAAAGAATGTAATGAAATAATATAATTATGTAACGAAGTAATTAAATAATTAATTAAATTGTATTCAGATAGATTACGCTTTTAATTTATACGATATATAATATTTCACAGTATAAACAATGTTTCGAACTTTTAAGTAAATTACTTAAATCTGATAATGAAGCATAATAAATTTACCTTAAGCGTTGTAAATTAGTAATTAAGAAGTACTGAGAGTTGTGTCGTAGTGCCAGCTTGACAGAAAAATTTGTTATACTACAACGATATTAATATTTATAAAACTTAGAATGAAATATCATATCTTGAATTTTAGTAATTAATTATACGAGAATCACGTTACTTAGTGTAAATTTAAATTAACTATCATATAAAATAACACTTAACAGTTACCTAAATAAAAAGGCAACTTTTTTTTTAGTAAATATACAACTTTACTTTATCTTTCAAACTTGCATGGATTTTCCATTAATTATTAAATTATATCAAAAAAAAATTTGCACATTACAACAATTCATGAATACACGGAGCAAAAAGATTAATAAAAATTACTGACCTTGATAGTAAACCGATCTTATATTGGAAAAAGTTGAAAAATTACTATCCTAAATTAGTAAAAAGTGTCAGCTTTCTCAGAATAATTGTCAACAAATTGATACCTTTTGCTAACTTGAAATAATAATTTCTCAAATTTTGCAAGTATATAATGTCAGTAATTTTTAATAATCTTTTCACTTCGTGTTTGTGATCGCAAAATTTGTCATCGCAATACATCACATCCGATTTCAACTTCTACCGCAAAACACGATATCATCAAACTGCTTCATTCACGTATTAAAACTATCTCCCCAATTACACCTACATTATACATAAAACATAGCCAAAATGAAATTCATTTCGTGTATTCGAGCCCTCAATCTTACACAATTTACATCAATATTACACAATTCCCGTGTATATACATGTACAGGCACACAGTAACATTGTTTACCGTGCGTTACACCGATAGCCAATAGGATTTAATACAATTGCCAACCCCGCGCCCAAAATGACAAATCGACCTAAAGCACCTAACCCCCATGCATCATCGAACAATATTATCCGTGACGTTAATTAGCGTGTCATTTGGTGGGTATTCGATAAAGGCACGCAAAAAGTGATAGGCCGAAAGGAAGACGTCGATCGGGCGCAAATTGAACTGGATGTAAAGTATCTAATATTTCGTGCCATTAAGCCGGCCGTAAAGGAAGGAAAAGCATGAAATGCGTGCACGGACGATGGCACAAAACGAGTGTATTTGGCCAGTCCGGTGTTGTACGCGCGCTTGTGATATATTATATTTCAGGAGGCCGGGTATCGATGCGAGCGAGCGCCGGCGGCGGTGGCGGCGGCAGAGGACGAGGCGGGCAAGGGGGGGGGGGGGGGGGTCGGGG
>JABFPN010001184.1:0-32083 GCA_022817305.1 Leptoteleia sp. ZL-2020
CGTAATTTTTGGAAATAGACTTTTTATAAATTCAAAAACTTAAAAATCGTATTTCCAAAAATTACGTCGTACTTGAAAACCATAAATGATTTTATATACCGAATAATATTCTCCCAATGCCATAGAATTAACGTATTTTGGCCGATTTTTAATTTTTGTCGTTTAAACATTTATAAATAAAAAGACACTAACTCCGTGAATATAGCACTGACATTTCACCTTAAACAATTATAAATAAAAAGACACTGACTCCGTGAATATAGCGCTGACATTTCACCTTAATTCTTTTAATAAAAATAAATTAAAACACCCTAACTCCGTGACTACTGCGATTTCACCTTAAGGCGATGTTCAAGGTCTACTGTCACGGAGTTAGTGTCTTTTTAATTCAAAATAATACTAATAATTATTTTGTAACATAATGACTAGACAACCATTCTTTAGCACCGGGAAAAAATTATTGTTTATAAAAACCAGTTCACAAGACTTTTTGTTATTTTTCTTCAAAACGTATATTATAACGGATAATGCACTCCTAATATTGTAGAATGTTTGTACTCAAAAACATCGACGTCGATACTGTAGGGTGATGTTTTGAACATCACCTTAACGTGATGCCTAGCAGAACTATATACTATTTCATACCTATCTAATTTCAATTTCCAATCAGATGTCAATAAATTAATTTTGTTTAGGAAAAAGGGGATTGTATGTAGGCTAGAAACTTTATAGTTATAAAAACTCCAATAATTTCTAAAATTGAATTTATATGTATTTTATACAATTAAATGATACATTCTTGTTAAATAGTGATATTTACATGAATAAAGTATTAATCACAATGAAATATCCTTCGGTCGCCTGCTAAAATTCAATTTATAATTTCAAAAATAAAGCGATTTGCGTTTATGACCATGAAGTGTAATAAATAATTTAAAACGAGCAAGTTCTCCTTCTAGCCACTAAGACGAAACGTTGATCATATAAAGGATATTTTATTTGTTTCTATTTACAAGATTAATCGCAAATAATAAGAAAAAACTTGCTCTTACAATTAGAGCATCGTAATTTTACAAATCACAACCACAACACATTCGTCGTGTTTTTTTATACAGTGTACATCATGTACTATAACTTATTTCCTTCCATTCCTTGTTATGCTTGTGTTCAAGAAATAATCACATTATTCCTTATTATCCGCCTCAGTTCATTATACATTCATTTATACAAATTTTATTTAAATGTTTGATAAAAGTGAATTAAAAGTAAATGCAAGGTATATTATATTCAAAATCTTTTATGAAAAGAATATTATTGTTTCTTTCACTTTTATTAAGAGGATGTCAAAGGTACACCTGCAAATTGCAGTAAGGAATTAGTGTATTTGTATTTAATAAAAATATTATATAAGTATATTTATTTTAAATGTCAGAAGGCTCTTTTCAATTACTGAAATATTATAAATATATAACAAGTACCTTATTATTAAATGAAAATTTGACTTCATTAATTTATATATTTTTATATATTTACAACATCTTATTTATCAGTAAATGTGTTCAGTGCATAAGAATAGTATATTATGCACTAAGGGATGGAAGTGCGACTTTACTCCCGCATGCGAAGTTGACTGTCCGAGACGAAATCGAGGACTGCTGAAGGGGGTCCAGGGGGCGAAGAATGAAAACACAGAAAATAATTTTTAAAAGAATTAAAAATTATTTATAATTTTATTATAAAATTAAATAACAAAAGAATTTTTTAAAATAATTAAAAACATGAAAACAGGAAATATATAATAGAAGAAGGAAATTTATGGTTTTATATTTTTTTACGAAATAGCTATTTATGCATCAAGGGAGATTCAAATGAAAATCCATCCTCTCATGCGAAGTTTACAATCTAAGCCGTAGGCGAGGTTTGTAATCGCACGAGATGTGGATTTTCGTGAATCTCCATTGGTACATACATAAATTTTCGTCACGAGGGAATTAGAAACGCCATTTTTCCGAAACTCCCTAGGGAGGGAAACGGCGTTTCCTTCCCCGAGTGACGAAAAAGAATGGGGAACTATGACTTTATAGGGAGTAAAGTATTTCAGGCGGGAGTAAAGTGCTGTATCTAGAGAGTAAAGTTAGTACTTTACTCCATTGACCGTTAAACTTAAGCTTTATTCCCTAAAATACAGGGAGTAAAGAGTGTCTTTAAGTGCACGTGTTACGAAAATAAAAATTAATTAATTATATTTACACAAATTAGCCCTGTGACTTTGACTGATCAGCCCAGCTGTCCTATTCTCGAAAAAGTGTAACATCTATTTCTTATGTCACAGCTAGCTGAATCATGTTATGCTACACTTTTTTGGGAAACGATCCCCAGACCAACGAACCTATGCATGTATGCTTTTCACATAACTCTTAAAATCTACAATTTCCATGGGCACTAATAGTAATCTGAATGATTACATGATTCATGTCATATGCAATTTTACAACACAAACAGACATTACTAACAAAGACAGTTAAATTAATATAAAACATGTGGTTTTTTCTAACATTAATTTATATTTGTTTCTATCGTTAATATAAAAAAATTCACATAATCAATCGATTGAAAGCTAGCAGCGCCGTAAGAAAAACAGATTTGATTTGACTCATGCATTACACAGGGCCAAGACTAATTAACTAAAACATCTCACTTTCACATCCTCTTAAATATCAAAATTTATATACTTTTTTATCAACATTTCTTTATTGATGTCAAATCAATATTAAATTTATTTCTCAGGAAATTTCGATAAAAATTACTTAAATAATTGCTAAAGATATGAGACATAATGTAACAAATAATTTCTCCAGAGAACTAGTAAATACACTGAGAAAAATATGATAGAGTAATTTGAAAAAAAAATATGATAGAGTATAATTTGTGTTAGTAAACCGAATACATGGCTCGTGTTTTGTGCTAACATTGTGAGGCATTTTTCGAACAGTGATAGGACTTTTTTTTGTTGACGTTTATAATCATGGAAAACAGTAATTTTAACTAAACTTCAAATATCTAAAAAAAAGCTTACAAAATAAAACGAAACCAAAAATGACTCCGGGCGATGCGGTTAAATTGTCAACATTCTACAATATAGAGTGATTGCAATTTGATCATTTCTCGTCGTCAGAAAAAAAAGTTTTTTATGTATAAATAACACTTTTTAAATTGTATTTCAATTATCCTATCAATGTTGGTACTTTCTAGAATTCATTGCCTTATGTATTCAGATGACAAACATCTGCAAGAAAAATATGTTACAATAATCTATATTTCTCTCAGTGTATACACATTAACTTAAATTACTAATCAATAAATTTTTCGCCGTTAATAATATAAAATTTGTTCATTAAACAAATATAAACCGAAAAATTATAAAATATTATATGACAAATGAATATTGCGAGCTCAAGGAGAATCAAATGTTTAAAGTGAATCATAGATTTTTTATTTGTAACATTTCCCTTTGTAATATTTTACAACTGAAGATCTGAATAACAAATTAAAAACTGTACAAGAGATAAAATATTATAAAAATAATTGTCTCATAATTTAAATATTAAATGTTTTACATACTGCGAAAATTAAATGTATAAATTATTGTGAAATTAAATTCTTAAGTTTCAGTAATCTAATTTTCTTAAACTGTCTTATCATTTGAAGATTCAAGCATTAAGCTAAATAGTTTTTTAATTTGCGATTCAATACTTTTTGTCAATAATTACTTGAAAATAAGATTCACTAAAATTTAGTAATTACTACTATTAAATTTTCTCAGAATGAAGAGGAAAATAACTGGCATTTCCACTTTTCTATCAGATTCATACAATCTAATGTAAATTCGCAGCTTTCAATCATCAAGTAAACCATTATTTTCAAAAGTAATAAAAACTACATACAATAACTGAAATTTTTATACACGCCTCAAAAATGTTTAACAATGGAAGTTTACTTAAACATTAATTATAAATATAAATTATCACGCAAATTTATTGACGAGACATGAAAAAAAAATATAATTAGTTTGCGTTGACTCAATAACCCAACAAGCACCTCCTTATTATGCCTGAATAATTGAAAGTAAAGTACCTAATAGCGGGGAATAAAAAAGCAGTCCTTTTTTTAAAATAGAAAAAATATTTACAATACAGTGGCATCCTCCCGTCTTTTATTTAAGTTTCGTTAATTCGTATGGGCGGTAATCGTTTGCTCCCAAAACGAAACCAAAATGCCATGTGCAATTAGCTTAGATAATTTTGGATGCACGAGTTGATTAAAACGAATGTAAATAGATCGCACATTTGGGATAACAGCAAATTTAATAAAGTAGTTCGTTAAATTTTTTCTCATGCCATCGAGATGGTAACATTAATTCCAAGATTACCATTGTCAGCAAAAAGTTGAGCGATAGACGTGTCGAAAACAAGACAATCAGAATTTAAAATGGCAGATGAAACACCCTCGTGAATTGACCTAGGCATAGCTTCCCACGTCAATCTTCGTCGAGCTCCGTTTAATTCGAGCCTGCAATTGTTTAGTTAAATTATGTTTAACGATGGATAAAAAAAATAGAATTGAATTGTAAAAATCAATGTTGGATATTTATGTAAAAATAATTAATTGTATATATTTTTTTTTAGTTTCATATGGTAATAAAAGTTTAAAAAGTTTAAAAAAAAACTATATTAATAAGAACTGAATTTTGATAAAATAAAGTTAATTTGAATGTTATTAAAAGAGCAGAGGAATGCAGGTTCACGGTCATGTATAAAATGTAAAAAAAAAAAATTTGTACCTATAGGCAAAATTTTCTGCTTGTTTTCTGGAACCAATTAATTGCACAATTGCAAAAAATTGCTGATGGCCGTCATATTTTTCTTGTTTTTCAAGTACTAACATGAAATGGTGACCAAAACACGATTGCATCATCACCCAGTCTACGGCCCCAGGTAAATTTATATCAGTCGCTAAAAACACAATATCTTCTCCTAAAAGAATATTATTAATACATTAATATAATAGATATGTAAATAATTCTTTTATATATCTTCAAAGATTAAATGAAATTCGAATTTACTTCAAACTGGAATTCTACTCACAATTATATTTTTCAATTTAAATACAAATTTTATTTTATTTGTAAAAAAACTATTGATCAAAAAGAGATGTTTCAAAATTTGCTCAAAAACTGAACAGTGTTAAGGGCAATTAAATAATAATACATTTAATAACTATAGTATTTAAATATTATATCACTTTCAGCTTAAGTACTTTGAGTAATACTCAAAGCATTCACATAATTTCATTCAATATTAGAAAGAGTTGACTATGTACTAATGCATTACTCATATATTTTAGGTTAAATCACATATAAATTCTAATGATATTAAAACAATATTTTTCTCTATTTATATTTGTTTCTCAAAAGATTATTTAAAAATACAGAAATTTATTAAGTAATTTTTAATGTTTATAACAAAAAATGTACCTTGTAAAGTAGTTATGCTTTTATGACTCATAACCAAGTGATTCATAACTTGTTCTAATGAACCTTGCCATTTACAGGAGGCACCTGGACAAGGGCAACTGTATGGACGGAATTCGCATGTATCTTCATGATCTGGTTTCTCGGTGTGTACCAAAGATACTGTACATCCACTGGTTGAGTACTTGCAAGGAAACATCACATTGCTTGCAACCTTTTCCATTGCTAAATTTCGAATATTTCCTGTGATAAAAAAAAATTAATAATAAATATGATTTAATGTACATAATTTCTTCACTTAATTATAAGAAGTTGCTTGTTTTTTATCTTAGAAAGAAAGCCTAGATTGTCAATTTGTCTTTCGACCATATCGTTTAGTACAACCGACTAAGTAATTAAGACATCAATTATAAAGCGAAGCTTAGATACGATTTCATCTAAAAATAGACATAGCTGCTATTAATTTTGAATATTTTCATAAACTTGTGATAAGTTAAACTTAATAATATTTGTTACCAATGTTTGTAATTATAATAACCAGCCTAATTATAAAACAATAATACGTATCGATATTATTAATTTCATGATCAGATAATATGACAAAAAAAAAGTAATAATTATTATCCACGAATATTATCGATAATTGTAATTTAAAGTAAAATAGATGATTATAATAAAAGATTTTAAATTGTTGTTAATGTATTGTTACTTTATCAGAAAGCAATTTTTTAGACTTGTTTAGCTATTTAATTTTAACTGACTATTTAAAGGTTATATTTGGTGTCGTAAAAACAATTGTCAAAAAACAGCTTTTTGAGGAAAGTTGCAATGCATAATAATTTCAAAAATTCTAAGTATATTTAACTCCTTTAAACTTAAATACACAAAAAAAATCTACTTTAGATTTTATCTATCAATTTTGGGCTACTGTAGTATAAATAACTTTATTTGCAGACTGACACACATATTTATTTGAATGAAGTACATATTTTTACATCAGATAAACTGATTCAGCATAAGCTGATTCAGCCATAAACGTATGTATGTCATTGAACTCAGTAGGTTAGTTTTCATAAAATTGAGTTACATAAATTTGGTTTCCTTCAGCTGTTTTTCCATTTACTCTCATTCCTTCTCATTCACTCCTTATAACATAGAGAGAAATGATTTGTTAAATTTTACTAAAATTTTAGTAATTTATTTGCATTAGGGATTATTTGCAAAAGAATATCAAACAGTTCAGAAAATGTTCACAATATAATTGGCGTTAATATCAAAACATCAGGAAAAAAGTAAAA
Source organism: Leptoteleia sp. ZL-2020 (assembly GCA_022817305.1). Lineage (NCBI taxonomy): Eukaryota > Metazoa > Arthropoda > Insecta > Hymenoptera > Scelionidae > Leptoteleia > Leptoteleia sp. ZL-2020. The sequence goes on from JABFPN010001184.1 coordinate 6,829, forward strand.
AATGCAATCTATCAAAATTAAAAAAAGAGTAGGAAAAATTGGAAACGTTTTCAAAATAAAAGAATTTAAAGAATCTTCATGTTTTTGATTTTTAAACGAATGAGGAGCTAGTTAAAACAAAAATAAAAACAACAAACATGTGTTATTGTAATACAACCTGTCCCTGTTATGAAACGTGTTTGTTTGTGTTTTTGCTTTGAAAAATGTTTCATTCTTGAGTTGCATAAAAAATTGACATTCTATTTAATGTAAATCTAAAATTGATGAAACTGAAGAATAAAACATTTTTAATATTGTCTATGTACTCATTTTATTTGTAAGTTTTATTTGTAAATAGTTGGAATGTCAAATTACAGGAAAAAAAAAACAATAACATTGTTTGTTTACATCCAATGGACATAAAAATGGATGTAAATATAAAACAAAAACAGAGTCAGCTTACATTTTGTATTTTCAAAACATTTCATTTTTCATGTATATATACCCTTCTCATAGCTCAGTTTTACTTTCCCCTGACTTTATTAAAAAAGAACAAATTAGCATGTCTAATAGAAAACCAAATCACTTTTTCTCTGCTCAACACAAGAATTATTGTACTCGGATTAAGAACAATGGTTTGTCATTACCTAGTGGCCCCCGACAAGTAGGACAGCAACTGAGTTTAGGTCTGCAATTTGAGCAAACAAGATGTCCGCTTTGGCACTGCAATATCGGTGGAAGAACATAATCGAAACAAACTGGACATTCGAAAAGACTTGCTAGATCTGTTGAACTACTTAATGCCGATGCAGCTGACGTTGAAATGCCACTGCCGACACCTCGACCTCTTTTTCCGCTGCTTATATTTAATTGTGACATTGTCTTCCCTTGGGTAGAGTTTATGCCGAAATAAGCTCACTCTTCATCTGGACATCATGTGTCAATCAGTTCATCATGTTTGTGCAAATTAATCAGTGTATCTCTGCAAAGCAAACAAATTTATGTATTAAAGAACTTTCTAATATAATTAATATATAATGCACCAAAAATGATTTATTGCAATTCAAGGATATGATATTGAAGTACATTTGTGTCCACAGCTTAGGCATACTTATGACTGCTTCTGATATGTTTTGCATTTACTTGTAAATTTTGTAATTTAACATAATTGTAAACTTTGTTAATTTCACCAGACATTCTAGCCCATAAAATAGTAAATAAATAAATGTTTAATTTTTTTCATCATCTGGTACTTTTAAAATAGATAAATATTTATAAAAAATAAAACACTGCACCACAGTAATTATTTCAACTATAAATAATAGTAACATTTAATAAAAATCATTGAGTAACTTGTAATACAGCAGTACTAGAAATTGCCCTCATAATTATTGTTTTTACTATTTTTAACATGATGCAGTAAGTCTCTTTGTAATTATTTTTTTTTTGTAATTTATAATTATTTTTCTGAAAATGTTGATTTAATGCTTGGCAATAGATTCAGACCATTTTTTTGATAAAGGAGAATGTAAATCAATTATAAAACTGGAATTTTTAAATCAGTTTTAAGCTACTTTACAGAGTACGTTTATTTACCACCTCGATGTTCGATAAATACGCTTAAAGCTAATGACAAACATTCAGTTATTTCAATGTTAAATAAACTCCCAAATTAAGAAAAAGGTCTGAAGCAATTATACCGGTTACTTCTATGTATTTTGAATAAAAACAAAGAATGCCCTAACCTAATCTAATAGTTAACACTTACAGCACCATAATAGGAAAATTTTCCACACGACCAAATATATCCTTAAATTGATATAAATTGTTTTCAATTTTACTATTACTTTTTTCTATCTATAAAATATATATATATATATATATATATATATATAAAACAAATATAAAAGAATCCTATCCGACTTTGACACTGCACTTCGCATAAAATACCAAAATAATAAATCCGCCGGAAAATGTCCAATCTGCATTTAAAATTTAAAACAGAAACACTGTACTAATTGGGAAAATACAAAGAATGAAGCAAATATGCTATAAAGTGCCACCTATATATAATGCGCATAAATTAAAATGGTCAAAATACCAAGGTCCCAGGGAAAACCCTCGATTGTTGATAAAAACAGCAAGTCTTGTAATAAATAATGACAAACTTCTCGACGACAATAACAAACATATTCACGTGACAAATAAAATGTGCACGATTGCACGGCGTTGAAACAAAATCCAGGAGCACGTAGAAATTTCATAACACCAAAGGACTGCTGCGTGAAAGCGACACCAACAAAATATAAATTATTCAAATGAGAAATTAATGATTTTGTTGATGATAGTGGGTAAAACTTGTTTTGTTTACAAGATCGAAGGAGGGGTTTAACAATTATTGACGGTGTGGCGGGGTCATTGGTTACCTTAATTCCGCGGTCATAACAATCGTCGTCGGCGATGAAGGCACTTGGGCAACGATTCTCACGTAAACAATACGTCCGTCGCAATCGCGTCAGAACTAAATTGCGAATGTCCGCGGCCATTGCGGCAGAACGGGCGACTGCATATCTAATGCCAACAGCATACTTCAATGGTTTCTGGCTTGATCGCGTGGCGTCCAAAAACCTTGCTATCCGCGCGACCGGTCTCACCTTCTTGTCGTTTTTCCTTTCAGGGCGTATAATTCGCGCGGTACGTCAACGCCTACGGTTATTATAACCCGTCACGAAAAGACATCTCCGAAGGACTCACTATACTGTCGCTTTGGACGTTCGTTCACTATTGCACGAGTCGAACAAACCGCAAGAAAACGCCGCGGTTAAAGCGAGTTAATAGTAGCGTCCTTTACTATTCCGCACGGCGGAGTAGCACGGACAGTTTCACTAGCGGTAATTTTTTTTCTTCGTGTTTACAACGCAAGAAGCATTCGATAGGCATTCAAACAAAATATTACACTAGATCCTTTCCTTGGCCGTGTTCTAAAATTGACTGGCAGTACTGTGTTAGTAAAGCGAACATATGAATTTTAATGAGCCAGATAAAGATGCGCAATACTGACAGTTAATTTTGGAACGTGTGTTTAAAAATATATAATACAAAACGTATCAAGTGCACAATCAACTGCGTCCGTAAACACCCTTGCAATGTCTATCCCAGCAGTGTGAAGATATTGTTGTTGTTTAAATTGGCCACAGGAAATGAAATATGCTCCTATCCGCCGAAGTGTGAAGATATTTAGGCCGGGGCTTGCACTTGAAGTAGTAACAAAGCGTTCAGAAAACTACTCGGTTCTCGTTTACAAAATACTTTCTCTGTCGTTTATATTATTACAGTAATGCGAGTGACAGAGAAAGTATTTCGTAAGCGAGAACCAGTCTATCCGATCCAATGCGATTTGTCGTATTCATCGAAATAATTTTCGATGGTGCTGATTCGTAGTAGATGGCAGTGCGGCGCAACAGTGTGGGCTTGTTTTCTTTTAGCCTAATATGATTTCTCGTAATTCATCGCGATTGAGCGCGATCCATCGCAAACGTGATTGTACGCTAAACAAGTTATCATTTAATATAGTTTTATAACAATCGCGTAGAAAATATGGAGTTGTTAATGCCATCGGAAATAGCCCGTTTAGTGTTCGGTGAGTAGACCCAAGCGTACCGTTTAACCTTACCATCAATTGGCGGGAATATTCGCACGCCAAACTTTTATCATTCAATCACCTTCCCATCACCTTCTGTTTATTTGCTACGAATAACGAATTTACCCTTTATTCCGTCACGTATTGGGAATGCTTTGTTTCAATATCGTTGACAATTTGTTGCCACTTTTTAAAAAGTCACGTAAGAGGTCTGCATTTGGTGTTTAGCAAAACGATGAAAAAGAAAATTATCGTGTTTTACAGGATATTTGAAGGAAGAAGGATGCAATTCTGCGGCACAATTGTTCCTGGAAACGAGTACGCGTCTCGAGGAATGTCGTGCTTTTATTGCTCGAGGCAGATGCTTTAAAACAAGAATATGTGACATGAGCCTGACAGACATTTTAGAAAAGTACTGCATGGCCTCTAATATTGGTAAGTGTATTTATTAATACATAATTATATATCATTTCTTTTTTAAACATCGTGGTTCAATAATTGTTTACTTTTTATTAACATTTTATAGTCCATGAGAAAATAAGTCAGTTGGATAATACAATATCAATTAGAAGATCGACAGATTTGGTGGATCAGCTGAGGTTCTTGTTGGAAGGTTCAAGATCTCAACGTTTTGTCGTTAATATTAACGTCCCTCCACAGGTGAGGATAATGGTTTCATTTTATTTATTATTATTAAAAAAAGCCGTAAGAAGTGAAACAGATTATATACATTGGAAGAAATAAAAAAGTATTGTTTGGAGAATTTTTTTATTTTACATTATTATTTACATTATTACTCTGATATGAAACAATTGTAATACTTAAATCTGAACAAGAATTTGAAATAAAAAAAATTTTTTACAACACATTTAGTTTAGTATACATTAATCATAAGACTTTTTATTAATTATCTTTGTAGTCTAACATTCAATCAGGAGATTCTCCAATACTTTCTGGCAGTTTTCGCAAAAGACGTCATAGTAATACTGAGCGAGACCGTCATAAAAGGACTAAAGTTATACAGCAAGATAAAGTGTCAGATCAGAATCAAGTTTCTAGCCATTGTAAGTTGATACACATAATTAAAAATACATAAAAATAATAAAAAATTTTAAATGTATATAATTAAAAATTTATGTATATTATAGATATAGATAATACAGAAGCAACTCCACTGGAAAGTTTACCTGGACATTCTTGGAATAAAGATGAATTAAGTAAATCACCTCTAAAGGAATTGCAAAAAAATATTTGTGGACCATCTGAAAATACTGACTGTATACAGTCTATTGAATCTACTTCTAATATTTCAAAACCTTTAAATTCAATCAATTCAGGTATTCATAATTAAATTACATATAATTCATTATGGAATTGAAGAATGAAATGTTTTTCAAATCAAAAATACAAACAAACATTGTTTGTAGGCACACGAAAGGTCGATTTAACATAATAGCTGTTTGTTCATTTAAACGTCAAAAACATAAAGATTCTTTAAATTCTTTTATTTTGAAAACGTTTCCATACTTCAGTCCCATTTAAATCATTATACTCATTCAACCAGTTAATTTTATTAATTTCTACTTAATTATGATTATGTTAATTACGTATATGTTGCAGAAGGCAATTTAAAAGAAAAGGAAGCAAAAAAGGATGAAACTGCAAAATGTACTATGGCAACCAGTACAGAAGAATTGTTAACTTTTACAAATATGGAGGTACAAACTCTACCCTGCGATATAAATGAACCTTCAGAATCCGAGTGGAATGATGAACCAATTGAAAATTTGAGTGTAAATATTAATATTTTATTACAATATTTTATGTCACTTCCTTTTTTTAATTATTTCACTTAAGAAAATTAACCCTTAGTTGATCGAAAAAGATTCTCAAAATTTGTCTATCGAAGAAATGGAATTTTGAAAGTTTGGAAAAATATGAAAAAAAATATGAAATGCACTACTAAATTTCTAATTAATATTAATATTAATTTTATAAACCATATTTTTAATGAAAACCATAAAAAAACATTGTTATTAAGACTTAAATCAAAAATAAAATTTGATTAGACGAATAATTTTCAGTTACTAACAAAAGAGCTATTGGTTCGTCCAGAGTTACAAGAAAGGATTGCTGAAAACATAAACAAAGTAATTTACACCTCGAAAGAAGATAGCCTATGTGATGCATCGCTCACCGAAGCAAACATTTCTTTAATGGCTGAACTCAGTAATGCCATTAAATCAACTGTGGAGGCGACAGAAAGTGATCCTGTGTTTGAACAATTTCTCAGTGAAGTCATTGGTAAAATGGAAGAAACTGATACAAGTCCGGATGAAGATTGCGATTTGAATAAAAATTTAAACACTTTTGACAAGTAATTAAACTTTTAATTGAATTCTGTCTGTCATTAGTTAAACATGTATGAAATCTTGTATGAAATACAAATATTCTTTTATCAAATACCACTATAATTGTTTCAACTTTTATTGTTGTTGTTGTTGTTTTTTTTTGTGCAAAAATTCAATTTAAGTACAAGTTAAGTATCTAAATTTTATTTTCAGAGAGCAGAATTCAAATTCTTTACCATCTTTAACTGAAAAACATAATGAAGTAGAAAATGCATTACATGAGCAAAATACTGCTGCTGTAATGAGTATTATAAATGCAAATATGACAAACCAAATGTGCAACAATGCAGAAATTAACTTAGAAAAGCCTACTCAAACGCTTTCCGAGAAACTTAATATTTCGATTCCAGATATGAGTGATGTCAAAGTTGAAAATTCTTCAACGCTGCATACTGTCCCTGCAGTTAAAGAAGCTGCCCCTGCAGTTGAAGAAGCTGCTCCTGCAGTCGAGACTGTTTCTGCAGTGGAAACTGTTCCTGCAATGGAAACTGTTCCTGTAGTGGAAACTGTTTCTGAAGTAAAAACACTTCCTGTGGCAGAAACTGTGTCTAAAGTAGAAACTTCTTCCGCAGTAAAAGATGCTTCAGTGGTTAAAGATACTGAAATAGAAAATGCTCATGCAATAGAAACATTTTCTGCAGGAGAGTCTGCTTCGGAAGTAGAAATTGCTGCTACGGTGGAAATTAATCCTGCGGCTGAAGTTACTCCAGCAAATGAAAACTTCCAAAATGAAGTAACTACTAATGTTGAAAAACCTGTTAATAATGTACCACCTAAATTTAGTCAAAAAAGTACAAGAAAGTCGAAAACCACAAAGCCCAGGGATAATATTAATATGAATAATTTGAACATTACAAAATCTCTCGTGACGACGATGGAGCAAAATATTGTATCATTGGAACCCATACCAACAGTGCCAACTTTAGTTTATGCAACTAATGAAATTCAAAACAATTATATTTACCCTACTTGTAAGTTTGTGTCTTATGTCAATAATTTTATCTAAATGTGTAATTGATTTAACTTATTGTTGTTTCTGAATTTTAGGTGGTACCATTCAAAAGACAAATTCTTTGTATGTTCCAATAAGACCAAAAGGGACTGAGCATAAATATTCAAGTAAGTAATACCTTTATATTTATCAGTTGTGGCACGATTTATATATTTTAATTGTTAGTTTATAAAAATCACATATAAATACAAAATTCTAGACAACCGCGTGGTTAAGTTCCATCATTTTAATTATTATTTCGATCTTAAGTACAAAAATTAATCAACTATAATGCACAACTCTCGTCTATTCATTGAATACTATTTTAATATCATTACAGAAGAAAAACCAGCACTCTACTTAAAAACTGTGAATGTTCCAGTAAATGCTTTACCTAGTGCAACAACTTCACAGCAGCAGCAAGTTGCCGAAAAAAAACCTTTAAAAAATTCTGCTTATACTTCCACTGCTTCTGTAAAAGAGACCAATTCCTATCGCAAGAAACCTACACTGCGTTCTCAAACGTGCCAGAGGCAATGCAATAAAAATGAAACAGCGGTAGAAGCAGCACCTGCGAAACCGGAAAAGTTACCGTTCGAAGAACTACCGGTAGTCGAGCCAACAATTGCATTACCTAAAGTCGAAGAAATTACTTCATTACCACCACTGACGCAAGAATCGGTAACTTTGTATGCAAATGACAACAGCACTGGTATGTGCATGGACGCTGAAAATATGCCAATAATAAGTTTGGACGATTCATTTTGTTTTACAAACACGGGGTTTTCACCACTACTAAAATTTGTTGACAAAAAGCCAGATACACCTGAATCCGAAAGAAAATCAAAGGAACCAATGAAACCATTAAATGAGACCAACGAAAAATTGGAACCAGAGAAATCTGAATCAAGCAGTGATATAATCACAAAACGCACGCCAAAATCATTGATGAAAAGTCGAGCTAAGAACCATCGTCTAAGTTTATCAACTCCACGAAGGCGTAACAATCATGTCCGTGCTTTGGACTTTAGTACACCAACAAAGATGGATGCTTTTGGTAACAAAAGTTCGGGTGAAAGTACGCGCAAACGTTCAAAACCTATATGCAGGGCGACATTATTCAAATCACCTCCTGTAGGTAAAACTGCATCGCCGAAGTCGCAGAAAATGGTTAAAATTTGTAAACCGGTCGCAAAAATGAGCCCGTTGCCTAAATTAAGCAGTTGCTGGGAGAAATATACAGGAATGGGCATGATTTTAGGATCAGTATCGCCAAAAAATAATGAACCTTTGCCTATGAAGCAAATTCAAGAGAAACCAAAGCTGAAGAAAAGTTGGGATGCTGATTTAAGATCATCTTTGGCTTTGGATAATAGTAAACAATTAGAGATATATCAGAAACACCATTCGAAATGTGATAATAATATAAAATTGGAGAAAAATAGTCTGGCTGAGGACAAGAAAAATACTACAGTTAAAAGTTTTGAGCCAAGTAAATCAGTTGGGCATGAAGTGTCTTCGGCATTAGTTAATACAACAACAACAGTGGTTTCGACTTCATCCAGCGTTACGGATATAAAGAAGAAAAAATACGCAAAATTAAAAACTATAACAACGAAAGTGACTAAGGTTATAAGCGAATGCTCTGAATTACATCCGATCAAAGATCTACCTGAGGTATGTACTTGTAAAACCTAATACAAAAAAACTACCATGTTGATCTAGTTGTAATTGTAATAAAATTATAATAATATTTTTATAGAATATCGAGCCACCTAAAACTTCGCCTGAACTTATCCGACGACACAATGTACTTCCAAATATGTTAGATTTAGAAACACCACGGAAATTTGATAATATGTTGGTTGATATACCTCCTACTCCAAAATTACACACGCCAGGTAACAGCACTTTATCGAACTTCCCGAAAATAAATGATGATTCAACAAAAATTCAAAATTACATTGCCACACCGGAATTTCCCCCTACTCCATGTATTATGTATACACCGAATCCATCTGATAAAACACTGAATGATGGAAAGAAAGATTATTTAGCTGCAAATTATTATCATCCAGACCAATCAAATGAACAAGAAAAGGATATTAAAGATGACAGGCATGAATCAAAAGAAATGGAGGTACAATATTTTTATATGAAACATATTAGTTAACTTTATTTATTAATATATAATTTATTAATGATGTTTCAAAGATATCAAAAATTAAAACAATTTTTAAACTAATTTTTTACATCAGTATTTAATTTAAAATCATATTGTAAATTAATTCGAATTTCATTGACATTCAAAATCAAAAACACAAACATTGTTTGGTAACACGCGAAAGATCGAATTAACGTAATAAAAACAGCTCTTTATTCATTTAAAAATCAAATTCTTTTATTTTTAACGTCTAATTCACTTTCTGTCATTATTTTAAATCAGAATACCAGCAATGTACCAGAAATCAGTCAGTTTGAAGTCATTAAGGAAAATCTATCAAAAGAAGATGCCGAAAGGGAATTAAAAATAGCAACTGTTGCAAAGGATTTAAACATGTCCAACAGTATCGATATTAATTATACATCTACAACTACAATGACAAGTGTGAAAGAAACTGTGCATATGAGCGAGAGTCGTAATTCCATCAATAGTGATAGTGATTCATCTGACAGTGATTCTTCATCATCTTCGAATTCTTCTCGATCGAGTTATTCCTCCAATTGCTCCACTTCTTGCAATACGAATTCACCAAAGTCGGCTAAAAAGAAAAATAAAACTCCACATAAGTTACACAAAGATGCTCAGAATGATTCAAATCATAGGTTGATTAAAGATTCGTCCAAATTATCTTCTGTTAGAACATTAGCTTACTCTAAATATGAAATTGAACATAATTTACTTTGTCGAGAGAATGAAGCGTCTCCTTCAAAAGTTTTCTCTACTTCTACTAAAACTGCAGAAGAGGAACACGAAACAATTCAGGTTGGCATGAATAACATTTTATTTTTTCTTGTAAATTTGTTAAATTAGACTCACTCTTTTGACATGAACTGAAAAAATCATCTTAAGTCGGAAAATCTATAATAAAATTGTCATAATTAAATTTTAGGAAACACCAGCAAAGGAAGATAATGAAGAAATAGATATGAATAGCACCGAGACACCATGCAGTTCAAAAGTTGGTATTGAAAGCACAAATCTTGCTTCAAAAATATTAGCTTTGGAATCCAACGAACATGAATCCAATACGAAGAACATAGCAAAACCAAAGATTGTTAGTGTTAAAAATGTTACGTTGCCGATGGATCTTCGTTTGATTCCAAATGTTTCGCGAATTGAATCCAGGACATATTTGCCCACTCTTTCTCCAAATCGGAAAAAGTTGCAAATGCAGCTTGACCAAAAAAAGGAAAGGCTGAAAACTGCTTTAAAGAATACATCGACTCATACAAGAGCGGAGAAGCCAAAAATGCTGAATTTAATGGCTTATAAATTCGGAAAACAACATAAACCTGGAATAAAGTATAATTCGCAAGTGGAAAACCATGAGAATTTTGGTTCTGATAAAGAAGATATTGCACATGCCGATATTGACCCTAAATTGGCACATAAGTTGAAGGTCGAGCAAGTGAAACGTGACCTGTTTAGTGACGAGGAAGGTTCTGAAAAACGTACCACTAGATCAAGTTCGCGACGCATTATGAATGCTCAAAAAGTGCTCACACCCGTCGCGGATGAAATACCGAAGGTTGAGCCGTCTATAGAGGATGCACAAGTTCCCGGAGTCCTAGAATGTTTGCAACTAGTACCTGCCAATAAGAATGAGCAAGAACTAGACGAAAGCGGCGTTTTTAATATTTCGCAAAATGGTGTACAGGCATATATAAAGCTGGTTTATGATGAAACTAATTGTATAAAGAGGAGAAAAAGGAGGTTCAGTAGTTCAGAAATGAATATAAGGTTAACGGATGAAGATGGTAAGGATTATGTTTTGCAACCTACAGAATACACGGAGATGTTTAATTACACTCCGAAACCGAAGAGACGAGTTGTGCAGAGGAAAGTGACAACCGTTAAAAGGAAGAGGAGAGCACCGGCAAAGCTCGGTTTTAATAGTACTGTAAATATCAATGAGGCTTTGCCAAAGCCACTTGCTACTTCCTCGCCGGCTTTTAAAGAAATGATTGCAAAAGGTGGAAATGAAAACGAGTTGCGTGCAATAGAAGGATCGGTACCAAATATTAAAGGTATAGTTTTCAAAATTTTTTGAATTGATTAAGTAATTTTTTTATAAACTTGTTCAAATACACAATTTCATGAAATAGTATAATAAACATACTTATACAATTACAAAACTAAATCTTTATTTAAAAACAATTTCAGCAAAAATAAATATTAAATGATAATAATAAAAGATACACATAAATATAATTATACTGCTTATGTTCTTAATACATCTAAAAATTAAATTTATATTTACAGAAAAACGCAGCCGAAAAAGAAAAGCAAATATGAACGAAGAAATAAAGGTATTCATTTCAATAGATTATAGAATAAGTGATGGAACTGAAGAATAAAACGTTTTTCAAATCAAAAACAAACATAAATTCTTTTATTTTGAAAACGTTTCACACTTCAGTACCATAAATGGATGATATAAATTTAAATGAATTAATATAATAAATATGTATTAATGAATTTAATAAAATTTTGTATTTTACAGAAAAAAAAGCAGCACTATGGAACTTCATATTCAGAGGATATGCTGCACGGAGTAGATTTGGAAAATTTCCTTGACAAGGTCCACGGGACTTGTGATGTTTAAAGTGTCTTGTTGGGCAAGAAGCCCTTGTACATTCTTATATATAAAAGTTATTTATTTCGATAAGAACAATTTTTCTACGAATTGCGAAAATATTAGACATTTGAAATGAATATAATTAAAACAGGCGTGTAAATAAAATGTCATCGCAACATTTTTTATAAATTTGTCTCGGCATGATTTCCATTATATGATAGTACCTGTTCCAGTATTGCCATAGTATGGAACTGAAGAATTTCATATCAAGAACACAAACAAACATTGTTTGATAACACACGAAAGGTCGAATTAATGTAACAGTTTTTTATTAATTCAAAAATCAAAAACATAAAAATGAATAAATTAAAGTCCAATCTGTAGAAGGTTTACTAACTGAAAGACACTAAACAAAACTATCTGTGTTTAATTATTAGTGTCAAACGTTGAAATAAAAGTTAAAACAATTTGTTAAATAAGTCTTTGTTATGTTTACTTTAACTAAAATAAAATTATTTTAGTTATATCCATTGTTTTTTTTTTAATTAGAATCAAGTATGTAAATAATAGATTGTACATACTGTTTTTAATTCAAAGTTACCTAAATATAATGTAACATAAAAGATTAGATTAAAATTGTGCTAACTAACTTTCTAGATATTTTTATTATCTTAAAATAATATATAATTAATATTATTTTAAAATTACTTTTTTTGAGAGTCTTTTCAGCTTATATAAAATTTAAATTTATTACAAATTATAATTTTTTAGAAACAAATTGTTGATAATTGTAATATCAAACAATTGTTTTAATAATTTTAGTTATGTACAGACTCAGTTAATAACAATTTAAAGTTAAATTTTAAGAAATATACACAATATATAATATTATCATGCAAACAAATTTATTTCCCTTTTCTATGCTCCAATCGAGGTCTTCCTTTTTTAGCAGCTGGTTTATCTTTTCCTTTATTTAAAAGTGGATGGGTTTCTGGAAAATCAAATTATATCCCATAATTACTAAAATATGTAAACAAAGTAACACAAAAATATATTATATTATTTAATATTTAAAATAGAGATAAATAATATTATTTACCGTCTACTGGTGCACCCTGTAAGTGAATGTCATGCGAACGATGTTCTTTGACTGGAATATCATGTTGCATAACTTGATTATCTTCAGAATCTTCAACTTCAGGAGAAATTGGTAAAAACTGCAGGGACCCTACATCTTCAGTTTCCTCGTCAGAACTACAAAACGCTGCCACTCTATCGATCGAAGCTACATCCACCTCAATTTCTTCGTCTTGAGCTTCTTCTCCCTGAACAACTGATTTGTCTTCGTCGCTCAAATCAAATTCACTTTCTCGTTCCTCGTATTCAACATTTTCATCCAACTCCTTGAAATCAGGCGCAAAAGCTGACCAATTCTCAACTTGATTTTGGGCCCAAATTGAAACAACGCCAGATGAAATAGAAGCAATAATTGGTCTCACTGGGTGCCACTATAAGTGTATTTCTTATTAATAATGTATAATTAATAATTTTAGAGTAACGTGTTCTATTTTTATCCCCACACAAAACTTTAGCTTATAAAAAAAATGATTCTCCTTACCACGACGTCTAAAAGTAGTTCTCCTTTTGTTCCATGCAAAATTTTAACTAAATTTCCAATACTTTTTTCCCAAATATATAATGCATGCTGTCTTGCTGATCCTGCACAAACGTATTCTCCATCCCCAGAAAAGCAACATTTCTTCCACATAGTTTTGTTGACCAGATCTTGCAATTTTTGAATGGGTTCGGGTTCCCCATCTTTTCCGCAAGCTAAGACTTCAGTACTGTCATAAACTCTGATTACTCTGTCAGAAGTATTAACCAAAAAACACGAACCACGTCTTGCAAATTCAATACTTTTCACTGCTGTATTGCTAGCCGTTCCTTGTGATATTTTATAAGATGCTCTAATAGTCAATGATTCTGCATCTAAAACTAAAATTCTTCCTCGAGCATTTCCCGTGTAAACATAATTTCCTCTTCGATCAAATGAAGCCACTATATTTAAATCGCTCTAAAAATAAAGGACAAAAATTAATACATATTTTAAGTAACTCTGTATTGTATTCTTAGAAAGTAAAAAACATGAGTAATAAATTTATTAATACAATTATTAAATAAATAAATTTCCAGTTACAAAATTTTAAATTTTATTATTGAAATAGATGGTCGGTAACTGAAAAGTGATAAAAATGATCACATTTATTAAAATGTAGTATTTACTAAAAAATTAGTTTTTAGCAAAATTTGTTTTTTTTCTTTTACATAGTTTTATTTGAATCTTTGGATCAAGTATTTCCCCATATTTTATATGGTTTAATTTAATTAGTTGAAATTTGATATGAATTCTTTTTGTCGCTTTCTCAATTAAATAAAAGAATTTTTTGTTTAAAGGTTTAATATGTTTTGAGAGAATAATGATGATTCTTTGTCATTTTCGTGTAACCCTTAGAATGGAATTGATTTTTGGGCAGTTGTATGACTTACATCTTCGTCTAAAGGTATCACTCTGTGTGTTCCTTCAACATCTACTATTACGGCTGCATGTCTCATAGGACACACTAAGAACTTGTTAAGATTTCTTGGATGGAATTGCACTTTTAAAATTGGTGATGGAAATCTATATTTTTGATCACATTCGCCAGTTAAAATGTCCCAGATGCATACATTATTGTCAGTGGAGGCACTAAGCAGTTTATATCCATTTCTTGACCAGCTGTAATGATTACATTAAAATTCAACATTTCATCTTAATAAATATATTATTTTGTAATATATATATATATACTCACCTTAGTGAACAAACAGGATGAACATGAGCACTTATAATTTTAGCAATTCCTCGAGTAAGAAAATCCCAAATGACAATTCTCCCGTCATTACAACCCACTGCCAATAACGTTCCACGTTTATTAAATGTACAAGTTACTGCGAGAGATATGCAATCTAACGTACCATCGAATTCCTGTATACAAATTTTATGGTATGTATTTTAAACTAAATTTTATCATTCAAGAGGTTAGCTTTCTTTATATACTTACTTCTGGATAGTTTTGTCCAAAAGATTCTGTAATATATAATAACAGATTTATATATTATTTTTTAATAAATGCATTATTTTATTCGTATACTCATAAAAACTTACCTAACAATTCCAAATTCATTTTAAATTGACAGTAATTTGAAAGACGAATACTTCTCTTTCAAAATTGAAACACTCCGCTCGAAAATAGGTAAAAAAAAAGATACTTATGCTCGAACACTGTTGCAGTAAATTGCGACGTTGCCGAGTCCGGTTGATGCAATTTCTTTTGCTCTCTCTCTCTCCCTCCCCCCCCTCTCTCTCTCTCTCTGCATTTAACTTTTTATTTTTAATGAAGTGTTTTAATTTGAACAATTTCTTAAATTAAAAAAGGTCATATATATATATATATATATCTTTTTGATTTTGATTGATTGAAAAAATGATATTAAATAAAAAAAAGAACAAAAAAGTTCGTACAAGAGCATCATATTTTAACTTAACAAATTGTTTAAGTTAATTTATTTTTATATTTTACAATAAATAACTTACGTTTATATCATGCTCTTTTTCTATTAATTGTTGATATTTATTTAATATTTAAAAACAAAAAAATTCTACATGTAAAGTACAAAAATTATAATTGATAAGACGAAGAAAGTAATGCTTTGCACGGGGAATTTTAGAACCCATTCAACGAGACAGAATTAACCTTAAAATGTAAAGTCAGTTCCAAACAGTTTATACAAAGTATACTTGTTTAAAGATAATTTATTAAAGTCGGTATATGTAAATAATAATTATTTAATTGTTAATGATGGCTCTGCGTATTCGTAAGTTAATGTTCATTAATTATAATTCGTTTGCAATTTTAATGGGTTATTTTGTTTGGATACCAAATATCTTACTATGTTTTTATTTACTTATTAATGTACAGTTTGTTCTAAGTTTCAATTAATTCCCTTTCTAGAATTCGCTATCAGGAGATTGAATTTAAAAAGTGTAGTTGAGTTCAGTACAATTACAAAAACACAAAGACAAACACCGGAAGAACCTTTGCAATTTTTTCGTACTTCAGAAAATGATCCCAGAAATCACACAGAAGATCACCTATATCGATATTATACATTTTCATCGGAGGATAAAAGAATATTATTTTCTAGTGGTGGAATTGGCAAGCAATTACTCAAACAAATGGATACATTTGGAGAAAACTGCCTGATGATACGAAAACCTGCAATAGAAATTTTGTCTTATATGGAACAAGCTGATTATTCAAGACCTGTCAATAAATATGTATTGTGTATCCTTTTCAATACAATTTTCACATATATTATTATTTGTTTCCACAGAAAAAGTATTTTATCATTTTTATCAATTAACTAAATGTTCAACATGGAATTAAAAAAACAAAATACAGACAAACTTTGTTTTTCTTTTGCATTCACATCCATTTGAATGTAAATAAACAATATTATTGTTTCCATTATATTAAATTGATCTTCCAAATATTTATAAACATTTCCTTATTCAGTTCTATATATTGAACAAATAATTTTATGTATAAATGATGTATTATCCTTTACAAAGTAAAATTATAAATAATTAGATGGAGAAACAGGGACTGGAAAAAGTTGTACATTGGCACATTTATTACATCATGCTTACCTTTCTAATAAATTAATTGTACATATTCCATGGGGTAATTGAAGTATTGTATATTTATAATAATAGAATTATATATTTATACATATAGATATTAATGTCATAAATATATTTATTATAATGTTTCTTACGTGATCTGATTAATGTATTTCAGTTTTGCGCTGGTTTAAATTTCCCAAGGAATTTGCTGCATCTACAACAAGACCAAATTGTTGGAACTTACCACTCGATACAGTAGCCTGGCTTTTGCAGTTTAAACAACAAAATTATGGGTTATTAAATAATCCTGAGGTGTGAATCTAAAATTTTTATGGAATCAAAATTTATGCTTATATTTAGCTTTTAGATGTTATAATAATGCAAATATTGGACGAGATAATGATGATTATTAAAAAATGGTCAAATATTAAGGTTTATTAAGACTACTAAATATATTTAGCAAACATTTTTATACTACTATTATGTTATATTAAATTTTAAACTGGATAAAATATATTTGTGATTTTCAAAACAGGATATATCATAAATCAAAGTCCTTCCCTTGTGGAAAAAATTTGATGAAAAATGCTGAAAAAGGCTGAAAAACTGTCGAAAAGCCCCAATTTCAGCAGTTTTTCAGCATTTGTCAGCAGCATATTTCAGTATTTTACAGCAAATTTTTTCCACAAGGGCTCAAATAAATAATCATGACTGTAATTTATTCTTTTAATTTAATTAACATATTTTACTGTGCAGTTAAAGGTTACTAAAACATACGAATGGGGTCCAAATGAACAAACTGAAAGTGGAACTCCAATTATAAATCTTATCGAACATGGAATAAATCGTGTGAAATATGCTAGTGATGTTATGATAGTACTTATGGATGAAATAAAAAAAGCTAGTACTGCTGGAATTTGTCACACTTTTGTAGCCATTGATGGATTCAATGGATTATTTACAGATTACACTCGAATAAAAAATGATCAGAAGAAATTTGTTCCATCCAGTCAAGTCACACTAACTGAAGCTTTACTGAGTATAACAGAAAGCAATTGGTGTAATGGATCTATCGTCTTGACTGTTGATATGTTCGCGCAACATGTATGTTTCTTTGATTAATGCATTATTTTTTTTCTGCATTCAAAAAAACAATATATTTTTGATACATTATTTTTATTTATGGTTGAAATATGATAAATTACTGAAAAAAATTAATAATTTATATTATTTTAGAGCCGAAGAGATTCGATTTATCCTCGTTATCTTTTATCAAAGGAAGGTTTCGAACATATTGATCCTTTTATTCCTATTCAAACAGATGTGTACAATGATGAAGAATTCAACAACACTATAGAGTACTTTAAAAATCGCAAATGGATCAGAGAAATATCTCCTTTAGCGGTACAAGAATTGCGAGCAATTTGTAAATCAAGTCCATCTGCGATTCGAAGATATACCAATTCAATATAGTCTAGTTATTGGTTTAATTTTTAAATAAAATGTACAAAAGTTCTGAACAATTGATTTATTTATTTTTAATAAAGTTTTCACACCACCTTACATCCCAGTTACTCATAGGATTACATATAAATTATATATAATACTACAGAAAATGAATAAAGATTAAACTTTTTGATGTAAACAAAACAGACAATGAATAAAAAATCAATTTGAATATTATCTAATATAATTAATATTAACACTATCAATAATCAATAATATTTAAAAATTTTAATGCATTAAAAACAGTTGATTTGTGCTTCAATGCTGTCAATTCAAATTAACCAATTATTCGACACATTAAAAATGTGTTATACTGATCTCAATGAGAACTGAATAAAAATACAGATATTTTTTAAAACTATATAAAATATTTTCAAATATATAAATTCTATATATTAACGTGATGATTATTTATTTAAACTAATTGTATGAATTAACTGATCTTTAATTCTAATTATCATAAATCTAATAACAAATTAATGGAACTGAAGAATGAAACGTTTTTCAAACAAAAAATACAAACATTGATAACAGGCGAAAGATCGAATTAACCTAATAGCTCTTTATTCATTTAAAAATCAATAAACCATACTACAGTTACATTTACTATAATATAGATTTAACAAGATTTATCTGAATATAATAAAAAGTAGATTAACAATTACTCTGCTTTGTTAGGTTTTAACAGTTCTTTTTCGTAAAAATCTTTTCTTTGTTTACAATATAATCAAGTTTAAGACCACAAAAGCAATAATATATATATAATATATTTTATTTTATATTATCTCTACAATATAATATTCTTGTGTAACATGTATATTTTTATTACTTATGTTTATACCTCTCTGAAAATATAAATGAACCCTAAGTATATATATATTAAATTGAAAAAATTAGGTAATTCATTTTTTAGTTAAGTCTTCCCTTATACGTAATTAAACTGCTTAGTTATGATTCGAGCAAAGGACATCCAAAGCTTTACTAACTTCTCCATTTTTGGTTATCAAAAGTTGTGTTAGCCAACCTCCTTCATTAGTAAAACCCATTTCTTTCATTATGCTTAGAGCTTGTTGTATTTTGGGATCAGGATGAGTGTAATCACTTTGCAGCAGATTGGGGTAGATAGATTCATTTGTACTTGGAGCCGAAGGCTGTAAATTTAAATTACAAATGAAACGTAATACTTTAACTAAATTAACATCATTTTTTAATATTATATTTATAAATGCAAATGTTATATTTTACCTGTTCAAAGGCGCTAGCTAGGCCATTAGTTCCCTCAGTTGCATTCAAAAGAGTCCAACCTTCAACTTCATTAGATCTTGATTGCTTTTCACCACCAGCAACTGATTTCTCTGCTTCAGAATTTTCTTTTGTTTCCAAAATCATTTTCTCTGGAATAAGTTTTGGTGTGTCCGCATCCATATTACTATGTTCACCAACATTCTCCATTTCATTGTTATCATTATTGCTATTGCTCTGATCAACATTCATGTCAGTTTCAAACTTTGACTTTTTCTCAGGACTTGCACTCCTATTTTCAGACGATGGACTGTTATTTGGAGTTGTAGTTCCAGAATCGTTAGGGTCTTTGACATCGACAGTAATGTTAATGCCCAACGGATCCAAAAATTGTAGACTGTTACCAAGAATATTGTTCAATTGGCTGATCAAACATTGCGACGTGCATTTCTTATTGTCAGTTTCTTTTTTATTTTTATCATCTTCTTTTTTGCTGCTACTGCCTGCATTTTCAGTTTCCTCGTTCGGCACATTACTCCAATTGTTCATTATCTGCGAAAAGGATTCTACCAAAGAATACTCTTCGCCTTTAGTCGGGTGCTTTTTTTCATGATGGCCACGATGACGATGATGATGGAAGTCGCATTCCGATTTAATAACTCTTTTGATTTGCTTGAAATAATCTTTGGACAATCGCAGGAATCGGGAATGGTCACAAATTCGTATCATAAAATGATGGTCATGCATGCCAGTTTTTTCACAATTTGAGCAAAGATCGTAGTCTGTGCATATGAGGCATTTGTAACGGATACCTCGAATGGACTGATTGCAATGATCGCAGACAACGTTTGGATGAACAACGTCAAGAAAAGGTTTTTCACTTGGTTTTGCCATTTTGACATAAATAGACCAAACGTAATTTAGTACATTCATATCATTATAATCCCAAAAAATTTTAAATTCCTCTGGACATTTAATTACTATCTCATCGCCATCTTTATCTGAAAGCGTTGAAAAGATATTGAAATTTTTTAAGAATAAACTACAAATTACTAAGTTACAATAATAAAAAGTCTAGTTTTACATTAATAAAAAGTGAAAAAAAGTATGATTGACTACATTAATTCATAAAAAATTACGTACAGTTTAATTATTCTCTTCTAAGTATTATATTAATAATATAATGTCAATAAATACAAAAAACATTCCATAAATGCCCAGTATGTCAATGCAAACAATATGGATAATTAATAATTTTTTATTGTAATGTTATATAAACAAAATTAATAATATATTATAAATTCGATCTTTTAAATATGTATGGTTTAATATATATATTTTGATGTTTTTAATGCTAGGGAGTATGAAAGTATCAATGCAATTTTTTAATGAAAAACATAGAGTTGTGTCAAATAATGCAATATGTTATCACAAAAACACAAGTGTATGCAACAGTTATGACTCAATATCATAAACTATCTACAAATAATATATTCCGAAAATGCTTGTTCGAAGCTTGTTTGAAAACAGCCCTATCAACCGATTTGCACAATAGAATCATTTAATCTTTAATTTTAATTGTTTAAATAAAAAAACTAAATTATAAATATTAACGAAATACTGTTTTAATACTATAAAATAATAATAAAAAAAAAGAACGAACAACAAAATAACATTCTATGCATTTCATTAACTTGTACGTTTCACGAAAAATTGAAAGTATTTTACTGCGCAGAAACACTTTCCATGCATTCTGTATGAACTATAATTATATTTTATAATAGCGCTCACGGAGTAAAAATCTGTTTAAAATGTATACATCCTGCAGATATTTAAATAAAGTAAAATAAAAAGAAATCAGTTAAGTTTCAATTACAATGAAAACATATAAAAAAATTAATAAATTATCAATAATATACATTTAACATGTATGTTATGAAGAAAGAAAAAATTGTATAAAAATTTTACTAACCTTTCCAATAAAGAGTGTATGGATTACTTTTCATCATCGGGAATAATTCTTGTAATTTTTCGCACAATTGATTAAATGTCATTGGTGCATATACAATGAATATACGCGTTTCATTCTCCGGGCCCAATAAATGGGCTTTAAAATGCCTCTTGTAAGACATCTTTCAATTAATAATTAAAACGGCGTCGATTTTTACTAAGGTGACTGATTCGTTTGCAATAATGAGCAGTCGGAAATCGTAATGATATTAACTTTTCCCGATTGCAGCTTTATATGCCGTAACGCATTCGCAGAGAATGACCAGGCACATAACAGCATCTCAACAAAAACAAAGTATGGGTAAATATGGCGCTGCGATTGCGCAGAAAACCACTAGTTTGATACGAGAATGATTTAAATTTATTAAGATGTTTGATTGTTATTTTGCTAATAATGTTTCTATTAGAACGTTTAATTAATTGCAACACATTTCAGCGTTAATTTAGCAAGATTTAAAAGTTTACTAAATAATGCAAAAGTGATGGGTTAAAGTATTCGTGCGATTTGAATGGTTCGCACCATTTTTGAATGAAATGCGAAATTGGTTGTTGGGTTACGTGGTACAATGATTCTGTGGGTCACTCAAAGGATGTTAAGAGTAACGGCGTTATTATTATAGCTGACGTCATTATGAATAATTTTCTGAATAAATTAAATACACAGCGATTACGAGTAAGTGCTATTGTAAATATATTTATATTAGCAGTTAAATAATATTTTTTTTATTTAATATTCTATTAATTCTTATTTATTTACTTTTTCTTTAGTAAGTATTATTTTCTAATTTTTAATAACAATATTACTTTTGTATAATTATGTTGTATATTTCTGTTAAAAATGATGCATAGAATATACAAATACGTATCAAAATATGAAAAAAAACATAAACGATAAACGAATTGCGACCTACAAGTTTACATATTTATATGTTATTATAATTATAATATTATGTTTTAACGCTTCCTTTTTGATAGGGTAGTATTGGTAACAACTTATTTTACATTGATAATGGTATTATGAATATAAATGTGTAATGTTAATTTGTAAATAATACTTATACTACAGTTCATCTCTGAAAGACCAAATGATTGTTAAGTATGACAATGACGTTTGTATAACCTGAAACAAAATTAAGTTTTAAACACCCAGAACTAAAAGTAGTCTTATCATATGGAGTGTTTTGAACTAATGAAGTTGGAGTTGCGCTTACTAACGAGGCTAACAATATTATATAATTATATAATATATATTATATAGTATTTTCTTAATTATATGCACTATTAGTATTATTCTGGGAATCAATGACAACTTTAAGGGAGAATTTGATTAAAATATAAGTTATTTATACCTTGCTGTACATTTCGAAAGAAATTGTACATAATCCCAGAC
Source organism: Leptoteleia sp. ZL-2020 (assembly GCA_022817305.1). Taxonomy (NCBI): domain Eukaryota; kingdom Metazoa; phylum Arthropoda; class Insecta; order Hymenoptera; family Scelionidae; genus Leptoteleia; species Leptoteleia sp. ZL-2020. The sequence goes on from JABFPN010001184.1 coordinate 29,526, forward strand.
CAGTAAAATCACACTGAGCGTTGCATCTGTTTTGAATCATAGGTAACATAAGTTTACACTTATTTGCCCAGTTGTACCATTCGCAATTATAACTAAATGTAACAATGGTCATCGTTTAATTAAAGATAATTAATAATTAAAGGGATAAGAAGGGAAGTTGCTTAGATTTGTTCAGATATGATTATATACTTGAATTCTTATAATACTTCCCAAATATCAATTTTAAATATTACATATTTTAATAATTATGGAAACTAATAAATAGGTATAATACTTAAACATCTTTGGTGAACATATATATGATTAGGAAGAATGCAATTTTACTAACTAGTAATATTTGTGTGACGTTTTTGTAAATAGAACGAGTATTATTATAAAAGTGATAGTTTGGACAAGTATATAACCAGTTTACTAACAAACTTTTTCTTAATATTTTCTCTCCGTGCATATGGACTTGTGTTGCTTGATCTGGTTAGATATATACTCAGTAGCACAACTAAATTGCTACCTACCATACGAATTTTATATGACTACTGTAGTGAATTAACTTTTCACTCAGAAGAACTGTCAGTAACGGAATTATTATACATGCAGATAATACTGGAAGCGAATTACCTATTCTACTTGCGTCATTAATACTAATTTGAACCTGCAAATAATAAACATTTATTTAAAAATCGATGTTCCATGGAGACCTTTATGACATTGTCATTGGAATACGTTATAGTTTATTTCAAGTTTGCTAATAATCTATTAATAAATATGTTACACACTTGTAATATCTTACAGAAAACATGGATAATGTAAAGGTAATTAATACAGTTAAACATCCACCGAAAAATGGGTAACTGAAAAAATGTCTTATTTCATCTGCAAATCTAAAAGTAGTATTCATTTATTATCTAATTTCATGTATTTGAAATTATTTTTCAAACGAAAATAATTTATTATTTCCCTTGTGGAAGATAATGCTGAAAATGCTAAAATAACTGAAATTAGGGATTCCTAAGGGGACACTTATGTTCCTAAGGGAACACATGCATTGAATAAACGTTGAAAACTTTAGTTTTTGAAATTCTATGATACTATACGTAATTCATATAAAAAGTTTTATATTTAATACAACCCTCAATCCACGTTGATTCAATGCATGTGTTCCCTTAAGAAAAAAGATGATAGTATATTACTTAACTAGGAAAAAGTGGTCTTAAGTTGGTAGCCCAAGCCAAAAGTGAAGTGCTACCAACCTGAAACCTCTTTCTTCGAGTTGAGTACGATAATTTCGTACTTTCGAAAGCATATACCGCGAATATGAAATATGTTGGTAGCCTGTAGGGCTACCAATACATTTTACTTTTAACATGAACAAATGATATGAAGTTGGTAATACGTGTCGAAGGCATTATATACATGTGTTTGTGTTTGCGTCTACATACTCTATTGCTTCTAAATGATGTTTAATGCTGCGATGTATTTGTTTTAATACGTATACATCATTATTATTTTTGATTTGTGAGATATTCTTTAAAGCACTCCTAAAATTAAATATTTTTGTAAATACTCTTGAAATAATAAGCAAGTTACCGTCTGGTTCATTTTATTTTATCGTAAAAGTTTGTTTCGTTGTACTTACATGACGATGGAAAATTTGGCACAAGCATGAAATGTTACAATTACTGCTGTATTGTACAAGTACTGAACGTACAATAGTCCAACCATCACACCGACTGTGTTATAAATGTAATTCATAAGAAAGTAAATAGAATCACTATACACAAGGAATTCCAAGTTAATTAAAAAATTAAATTGTCGAGGTTTATCTAATGGATTAAAATAATCCAACAATCTTGGAATGAATGGTGTTATATATAATGCTATTATCATTATGCCAATTATCGCTGCAACAAGTTTATTTTTTTGTATTTGTAAAATATGTAATATTTCAGATTTAATATCTGAATATTAAATAATATTTTAAGAATATTATGTTATTATATAAATAATATTGATGTAATGTCTCTGGGGTATTATTCGCTTATAGGGGTGTATTACTATTTAATGCAATAAATTACTGTACCACATTTTTAAAACAATTAGGAATGTCATATTTAATGTCGTTATTAAATAATTTATATTCTTGTATATAATAATCTGATGTTCGTCAAATTATAGGAATATTCTTGGAATTGTTATTATAAAAAATTACATTGCTAACCGAAGTCAAAGATGAAGGGCTACCAACCTGAAATCCTTTTTTTCGCGTTAAGATGATGCCGTAAGCGTTAATTACTAGATTAGGGTGATATTCGTTTTTATTAAAATGAATGAGAATTAATTGATGTTGTTGATTCAGCACATTTTCTCAATCTGGGAGATTATTTAACAATGCTGTAACTGAATTTTTATCATTAGTTTCAAGCAAATTTAGGGACCGCGTTTTTTAGGTGTTAAAAAAACGCGGTCCCTAAATTCGCTTAAAATTGATTTAAAAATTCAGACTTTTTAATTGAATACAATTTTCCCATGTCTAAAAAATATGCTGAATCAATTGCAAGCAT
>JABFPN010001185.1:0-32030 GCA_022817305.1 Leptoteleia sp. ZL-2020
AAATAAATGGCCTTTATTAGAAACAAATAATTTTACTTTATTTCAAATAAATTTTTTCCTTGTTACAACTAAATTTTTTCAAATAAACCTATTTATTTAAAATTAATAAATTTTTTCTCTGGGTGTATATTAAACGGATTTTCTTTTCAAGAAAAGAATAAAAATAGTTTGAGTTTAAGAATATTCAACAGATGATACAAATGTAACATTACATATACCCATATTATATATGAAAATATGTATATTATTCTTATTTTTAATGGATTTTCTATTAGTTTTAATAGGAAAAATTTCTTTGTACAGTTTTCTTAAAGCAAGTATATTTTTTTTTCTGAGTGTAACAAATAAGTTTCACTCGATGTTAACTCCATCGATATTCCGACTTAATTTAAACTGTACGTACGCGAGGTAAAATTTGTTCCCTTTGTGGTATTACCATCGAAAAGAAAGGGCAACAGCTTTACTTTTTAAATCAGATGATAAACTTTAAACGTAACCACTCGGCGGCTCGTTTGTTTCGTAGCAATTTCTGATTTATTGGTTTGCATCCCACCGATATCTGTTTCGCTTTTGTTATCCGCGCACCGATAATCAGATTGCAAGTGACTGTTATAATAAATTTCGCCGGCGAAACTTTTGCATTACGCGAAACACTTGGGTTGACAAGGCAAAAGTTATACGAGCTTGGGTAATTCGCGTGCTTTCGCGTTGGCAACTAGAAAGTTTAGCATTGAAATGTACTCGTGGCCACTGTTTACGTTTTTGCAATTTGTCTCCCCCCCCCCCTTTTCAACCTTAAATATGAGACAAGAGACAAAAAAACAGTTGTTATTGTTTTCTTTTTGTTTTTGTAAATAAGACAACAAATGTGTGTTTAGCAATGAGTGCACTAAAATGATAAATGTAATCATAAATATTTGTAACTTAAATATTGTTGAATATTATGGACTGGTGATGGAGAAAAAGTTTTTTTTTTGTAGATATAGAGGAAGAATTAAAATGCACGCATGGAAAACCAGACAAACATCTGGCAATAATATGTCACCTCATTGTCAGACATGTGTCGGACTGAAACTTTTGCCCGGGTGTTTAGTATCAGCGATAATTTTGAAACTTTTAATTATTTAAAAAGAAAGAAAGTAAAATAATGTAAATAATAATGTTTTTTTTAAATAGTTATAGTTATAAAAATTAACTTTATAATATGAATAAAAATATCTCAGTTTCTGTGTAAAGTATAGTGATTTTTGTTAGTAAAAAATAGTAATTTTTATTGAAAGATGGATATACATCTGAAACACAGTTAAAAAGAATAATTTTTCTCAGAGTGCACTTTTCAAAAATATATATATATATATATATATATATCTTTTCTACTTCACAAGCTATAGTAACTTCTAATATAATTTTTTTCTCTGCATATTTTTTTTAATTTTTGGGACTTATTGTTCATGGTTTATAGCTGATTAAACTGAAATCCTTATCGTTATTTTTAATTTTATATTATTGTTACTGATAGTTGCTCAATATTTAATTGATAATACACAAAGTTATTTATATAAACTGAAAACGTGATCGAACATTTTACGTAAGAGCGAGTTTCTGGAAAACTTCCGCAAGTGCGAAAGTAATATTGTCGAAAAGATGCGCTCAAATTGCATAACGTAGTTCCATCGTAGGATCGAATTTTACTGTACGAGTTTACAGCGTTATTAATAGTACAATTGTAGTAAATCTTCAAAACAACAACGTACTTCACTTGACTATTACATTGCATTATATTATTTTAATGTTTAAATAAAATTCAACCTCATCTTCAATCTAACAAACTGACTTAATCCCAATAAAATAGTTTCCATTAACGCAGTTGATTATCGCCTATTAATTCAACTGACTCGACATATAAATCTAACTCGCGCATACTGTTTTATAAACTAACGCTATAAAATCGGCGATTTCTATTAAAATTTGAATCATAAAGGTGGACTTGAATGAAATTTATCAAAGTATATTGAAGAAAAGTTGGAGTAAGGTAATACCAGATTATATCTTAATTCTAGATATACCCATTGATCGTAGTACTTTTAATATGTTCATTTTTTTGCAAAAAAGACTTCTCAGATTTTAACATAATTGCAACATTTCGGGACTGTTATTAATTATGTTTAAATTAAATGTATACAGAATAGGATTTTGAGAATTACCCTAGTGGAAATAATTTACTAAAAAATTCTGAGAAATGCTGAAAAAATTAAAAAATTATAAAAAGTCCCAATTTTAGCAGTTTTTCAGTGTTTTCAATATTTTGTAGCATTTTTCAGCATTCTTTTTCTCAAGGGAGAATAAACAGAACTTATCAGTTTACTATGTAATTGCAAAAAAGAGGAAATTTTATACGTACATTCATATATATTTACCTACATAGTAAAGTTCAAATATTTAAACAAAAGATATTTTTCTTCGCTTTACAACCTTTTATCAATTGCAAAAGGTTTTCATTAAAAATCTACGCAAAGAATTTCCCATTTCTTGCGACATTTTACTTAAACAAGCGGCAAAAAGTTTTATAATATGAACTTATATTACGTTGTTAATTTTCGTAATCAGAATCAGTTCGTTATTATAACTTAATTGCAGGTAATATCATTACGGTTATCGTACAATTTAAACGTGTGACGTTTTTGCCAATGTAAATGTAAAAAACCATCATTGAATTGACTCATAACAAAATGTACAATTATTCATATTCGAATTTATGTTATTATACGCAAAAACTTATGAACAAGATAACACTTCGTTCAGTGTTGGTAAAATCGCGAGCCATAATTGGTTTATTTTGACGATGTATGTTTGCAAAAAAATACGTGGTGCTATAAAAGCGCGATAGCACAAATTACTATATGAGTTAATTTTTTTTGTCTCGGTAAACATTTGTTTCAGGGTACTGAAATAAAAGCCGCTTGTGCAAGATCATAAAATATTATTTCAATTTCAATTCGGAATTGATTGCAAGATTTTTATTATGACCATTTCGACAGTTTATACATAGTATACTGTATCATTTGTTCCGAATTTACTAATGTAATAATTTTCTCGTCAAACAATGTGGATTCAGATGACAACACATTAATAATTTGATACAGTTGATATACATTATAATATAACATACTTTTCTACTTCCCGAGTAGAACTGAAACCGGGCTGAAATACGGTCCCGACCGGACATCCAGCTTCGCTATCGGGGCCCGACCGGGTACACAAACCGGGATTTATATATGGGTGTAAGGCCGAGCATTAAAAAATGTTTGGATGTTGTCTGGAACTGATCTGGAGAAAGTTTGGAAATTAGCTGGCCCAGGAGCTTATCCCAGAATACATCCAGGTGAACTGTAGTCTCGAAAATAATTAGGGGAACATCTGAATAGCATCTGGTTGAAATATCTATATAAAATCTGGATTTTATCTGCCACACTTTAACCAGATATTATTCAATTATTTTTGAGATTACAATTTGTCTGGATATATTATGGGAAATGCTCCTAGGCCAGCTTATTTCCAGATATTCTCCAGATCATTTCCAGACAACATCCAGACGATTTGTGAGGTAACGAGTTCTATTCCTTGGTCATGCTTTGTTTTAATATTTTTCTGAAATATAACATCATATAAGGGAATACTATAAATGCACATTTACTCCCGAGTTGTTACAGAATATAGTAGGAACTACACTGAGAAAAATGAAATAGTATATTTATCAATAAATTCTGGGGTATTGAACCTATATGTACTCTGTAGGTGTAACTGTAATAATTTATGGACAAACTAAGTATATACAGTTCTATAAACATAGAATACTATACAATGTGTATAGAAAAAATTCTCAAAAATTATAAGTGATACACATACAAAGAACGTATAGGTTCAGTATTCCAGGATTTATTGCTAAATATGCTATTTATTTTTCTCGGTGTACTAATAAATTTCTCTCAATGTACCGAATGCACTTAATAAAGTCAACATTTACTCTGAGGAAACAACGGCGAAAATTCACCTGCTGAAAATCTCCCGTTACAATTCTCTATTTCGATGCTATCCGTAGAGATCTTTTTTTTTTTTTTTTGAAGCAATATGCCACACATGTCGCTGCAACGGGTCGACGTAAGCAAGCGCGTGATAACGAAATAGCTCGTTACGGTTACGGTCAATACCATAAATATGAGGAAACCGCGTGCCGATTGCGGGTCGACGGTGTCGCTAATGGTTCGTTAACTGCGCACGCCTTAAATTAATTAATTCAAAGCTCCTCGCGCGCTAAGGAAACTACCGGGATTTATTAATGAGTTTTACGGTAATTGGACGACGCGAAGTATATTTCAGAATGGCTTCGATTTCAGCCGAAGAATCGGCCGAACCGCACGCTGTAAATTATACTGCGTGTCATCGTCCGAGCTACCACGAATGCGATAAAGATAAACAGCTAATGAAAAGTCACCGCGAAAATTATGGTCCCGGTACAAATGACTGCGCTGTTTTTCTTTTTTTTTTTTTTTTGTTTTGAATTATTCCCCGATCCAATTCATTACGTCAGATTTATCAGAATGATCGGACGATATCAATTAAATGTGACAATAATAATGAATTTATCGGGATGTTTTATGGCTCGTGCGTAGTTCATTTTTTGGAGAACCATTAATATTATCATATTTATGTCCTTGTTTTACATCCCGGGCGGAAAAATCAATCTGGGCGTAGTCCGGGTGACAGCTGCCAGACTATGTCCAGATTTTATCCCCGACTAATTTTTCCACGCTTTGACATATTTGGGACACCTTTTCTACGCTTCTTATATTGATTAATCTTGTATTCTTTAATCAAGAATTTATCAATTTAGAATAAAAGAATAATTGCAAGGGAGAATGTGTTTATTTATTGTTTGGATTAAAGATGTTTGTAAAACATTTGTATATCTGTTTTAAAAATTCTTTTTTTTTAATTTAAAAGAATAATTTCTGCAATTAAACTCCAGTGAAAATAATCTGCTGAAAAATGCTGAAAGAAATTGAAAAAAACTGAAAAATGCTGGATATTCCCATTTTTTAACAGTTTTTAAGCGTTTTTCAACATTTTTCACCATTTTTCAGCATTCTTTTCCACGAAGGGATGTTTGGAAATATTAGATTGTTTAATATTATAAAATATTGCACACGAAAAACAATTTTAACTTTTACCTTTAATTTGTTAAAAAACATTTATTGTGCCTCTGTTACGATAAATTTCATTTATATTAAAAAAAGTTACATTGGTTATAGATTTATGACATCGTGTCAGAAAATTATTTATAATAAATAAATAATAATCGTTCACCACAAAAGCAATGCACATCTTGTTATTTCTATGTGAATTTTTTATATCTCGTTCACGTTCCCATCGTTAATAAAATATAACTATAATCTATGATCCTAAATTTAAATCGATTGATTCTTACTTGTTAAGAGTGTTCAATAAGTTGAATCGATTTGAGAGCCAACTTTACGTTAATTTACATGAAGCTCTGCTCTCGTAGCGCGGGATAAGACAAACCCCAGGAAACATCTGGATTTATTATTTCCAATCTCCGCGTGATGAGGTTGTTGCTACGATCAATTTGCTGCGATCAAAATTCAATCAATTTATATTGAACGCAAATGGAGTTGAGGGGCGTTATTTATGGTGTCTTTAAGATGTTATTAAATAATGTTAATTTGCTTCGATTATTGTCAACTTTCTCGTTCGTAAATGGCGAAATGAAATTTGTTTGTAAAAAGTTGCGTTACAAAAAATTAAATGTCGAAAGTTTAATAAAAGAATGATTAAATATTTGATCTAGATTAATTCACAAAATCAACAGCGATTGAGATTTCAAAAGAATAATATTATTCGATTGAGAGAGCAAATTTCACAATAATAATATTATAAGATATTTCTTTCCGAAGATTTATTTTAAATAAATCTCATTAAATAAAAGTGACAAAATTATGTACGAAACAAAATATGAGGATACAGAAAATAAAATTGACAATTATTTGAAGGAAGATTAGTTAATTAGATTTGTCAGATATGAAAATAAAACGAGGTACTCGATAAGTGAGAAATTATGGGATTAAACACGGATTACAGAAAGTGTAATATCCAAATTATACTGACTGTACGAATTGACTAATTGGAGACGAAGGAAAATTAGAAGGATTTAATGAAGATGATTCATTATGACGTACAGTGATCAAACAAATAACATTCGTATTATATTAAAAGTGACATAGAAAGTTCACATGAGTTAACTTTTGATTAGAGTTGATTTGCTTTAAAGTTGCGTTTCTAATCAAATTTGTTAATTTTGTATTATAATAAAAAAAAGATAAATAAATAAACGTCATAAATTTTCTGCAGTAATATGAAACTTGAGAAAAATATCACAACAAACATTGCATAATAATTATCTTTTAATAAACACTGTGAACGCCGATTGATTTAATACACGTGTAGAAAAATAATTTATTTTATTAATTTTTCGTAAGTTTTTGACGCAATGCACGTTATTCTGCGCGGCAACTATACTCAAATTTATTAATTGACGATGTTAATAAATTATTATTTTAATGTCTTATTAATGTTAGAGCGCGGTACAAGAGTTTCGTTTCACAACAGTCTCGTAGGATGTATTGAAGTATGAAAAGCACTTTCACTAGCCTATGAAGAAGATTCTCCTAATTATTGCCGGTGAAAGTAGGAAAGGTTGGATGTCTGCCTCGTTGATATTAACATTTTACTAATACAAATTCGAGAGAAGTACCGGCATTGTTCGATCGCTTGTTTTGAGTGGTCTTTTTTCTGCCATTTCGGATTAATAAGCGTGCGATTCAGACAACTTTATTCGCGATTATGGGAATGAAAATAAGATTGCTGTTCTTTCAAATCTAACTAAGTAAAAATTGATATAAATTCTCATACGGGAAAAAAGTATTCGCTTTGTTAGATAAATGAGTTTATCAAGCAATTTCTGTTATTTGCAGAAGGGCATACATATTAAATCAAATACAATGAATATTTAAACGTAACATAAATTATATGGTTGATTCAGCCGTACACTTATCTTATAGGGACTGAACATAACCTCATTGTATCAACAAAAACTACTCTAACTTGAGGATTAGAGGATTAGATAAATTTGTATGGCTGATTCAGCCATACAGTGTATGTAATTCAATGAACTCGCTCGGTTAGTTTTAAATTGGCATAATAAAGTAGAGAACACTACACTGAGAGAAATATACTGAGAATATATACGATTATTATAACCTATTTTTCTCATCAGATGTTTGTAATCTGAATGCATAAGGCAGTGATTTTAAAAAGTATTATCACTGATAGGACAAGTAAAATGAAATTTAAAAATTATATCCGTATTATTTATACATACAAAGTTTTTTTTTTTCCAACGGCGAGAAATGAATTCAAATTGCAATCGTTCTGATGTGTTGAATATTGACAATTTAACCACTCATCCACGAGTCATTTTTATTTACCTAGCCTTCTTTAGGTATTTAAAGTTTATTTGTACATCAGAGAATGTCAAACCACTGTTTTCAATGATTATGAGTGTCAACGCAAAAAGTCTTATCAGTTTTGGTAAAAGGCCTCACAATGTTAAAACAAAACACGAGCAATGCCTTATGCATTCGCTTTACTAACACAAATCGTACTTTACTCTATCATATTTTTCTCAGTGTAAGAAAAAAAGAACAATTTAAAAATTACTGTGAATAACTTTAATACATAGCTATATATACAAAATGGAAAAAAGTACCATGCTAGGATATTAAAAATTGTAGTGAAAGGCTCGATTATTTTTTTTTTACTACAGAACCATGGTTTTGTATTAAGGATCTAGAATAACAGCTTTTTTTAAAGTATTTTTTCCTCAGCGTACAATTATAAATTTGAAAGCTCATATTCAAATCAGTAGTTTCAATTGCTGAAACACTTGTAAATTTATGTTGTTGATTTTAAATTTCAAAAGGCGAGACGAAGATTGACAGTCGCAACATGCACTGATAGAAATATATGCATGGTACAAGTATACATATGCTTAACCTAACTATATTATATGCTTAAAAAATTGACAGGTATATGTATACTCCTGAAAGGTATGCGTATGCCTATAAGAAGCATACGAATTCTTGAGCAAAGCATTTGAATTTATATCATAAATATACACTAAATTTACACTAGATATAATTAAACAGATAATCTTAAAAGTCCGTGTAATGCAAGCCGTTTCTATCAGTGTGCAACGTTCATTTTGCATTCATTTAATTTATGGAAATTTGCCTTCTGTCGTCACTTTATTTGAATTTCGAAGTAAAAAGCAAACGTAGCGTTCAATCGTCGCAAAAAAATGCACCGCGAAAAAGAAACATTATTTGAAAAGCCAATTATATTGGTGTGATACTTACGAATTCACCTGTATTTGTTTTAATTCTGATGATTATTTATAAAATACAATTGCAAGAAAATATTGTCGATCTCATCTAATCGTAATTTAAATCTAATTCGAGCAATTAATTTAATTATCAATATCAGCGGTTTATTGTTCAGTCTGGAGATTAATTTATTGTTATTGACCCTGACAAATAAAGTGTTTGTGTTAACAATTTTATATAACAATTATTGTACGGTTGGACACCATTAACACACAGTTTTTATTAATTACAATAACTAAAATAGTTGGCAATTTGATAATTACAAGCAAATCAAATCATGATAAAAAGTCAACTGTTGAAATTGCTGATATATTTATAAAAAAATGAAATCGCCACAACAAATTATTAGTAAATGAACCACTGTTTACAAAGTGGATTAAAAATTAAGTTACATTAATTGACTGTAAAATTGGGACTTTTATTATAAAATTTGTGTCATTTTACATACGTTACATTGAAAAACTTCTAAAATTCACAGTATATACCCTAGTAAAAATGAAACATTTACCTAGCCTTCTTTAGGTATTTAAAGTTTAATTATACATCAGAGAATCTCAAACCACTGTTTTCAATGATTATAAGCGTCAACGCAAAAAGTCCTATCACTGTTGGTAAAAAGGCCTCACAATGTTAAAACAAAACACGAGCAATGCCTTATGCATTCGCTTTACTAACACAAATCGTACTTTACTCTATCATATTTTTCTCAGTGCAGATAAAAATTTGTACGCATATATACGACATATATGTTGATTTTTATTCGGTATAACATATATGTGTCTTATGCTCACATATATTCCACATATGCGTTACATATATGGGACGTTAATGCGGTGGAAACCATATATGTATCATATATGCCACATATATGTTGACTTTTACACGCATGGAAAAAATTCTCCAACATAAATAACACTTAATGAAACTTTTCCCCGTGTCGGAATAAATTTTAATAATCCGCCACACGAGACGAATAAATTCACGTTGATAATTTGCAAATGAATGAAAACGCGAGGCAATTTAAATAATCCACTAAATAAACGCGAGCGCGAATAGAAAAACGCAATAACATTCTTGCCGGTCGATTCCTGGGGAAGTAAATGGCGCGCGCGCGCGCGCGCGAATTCCGGCAAAAGCGTCACGCGGTCGGCATATTGCGGCGGGTGAGTCATGAAAATCCATGCATCTGAAATTGTTGCGCTAACCGCGCCGCCCATTACGCAATAATCTAACACACACGATATGCCTCGCGGTCGTGAATTCCGCCGCGAATCGCAAAGTTTCGTGAACGCGTATCACCGGATCGTGATTCATTTTGCGATGACTAACGGGCATCGTTACGCCGTGGTGTATCCGATGCAGTTAGTTAGGTCGTTAGTCTCCGGGATTAGACGTTGCCTCGCGCGAGTCCCGCCCTTAACCGCCGCGGCCTGGCTTCTTGCCGCCTCGGCCGAGAATGACGACGGACTTGACGCGGCTCCGCGCATTTTCCCAAGCGAGCGCGCTATTACACGCCAACAACGCACCTCGAGACCGCGCGCTCGATGAGTATTGTAAACTCATTCGACGAGAGTGAAAATTATAGGCCGGCCGTTATTATTTGCGACAGATCGGCTGGAATAACATTCCTCGAATTTTTAAACATCCTCGCACGCGCACATCACGACTGTTTATTTCTAACAAAGTATCCTGCTGTCGTATTTTCCTTTTTTCCTCCTTTTTATTTTTCTAATTTACTGATTCGACCGCCAAATTTCTAAGGCAAAACAATATTGCAGGTGTTATAAAGTCGCAGGAATGTCTGTTTAAATAAAATATTAAAAGTATGCGAGTGAACGTTTGCCCATTTGGCCACGATGAGATGGGGTATTTGAAAACACGCAAACATTTTTTGACGCCCACCAAGGAAAGATAATGTGGTTGATGATGAATTTAATGTGGAATATTCCTCGTTTTTTATTATCATTGAAGCATAATTTGACAAAATAATGCATTCTTGTTAAAAGTGAGAACACTGGTGAGAGCATAAAATTGTACAATTCTGAGAAATTTGTTAGTAGATGCAACTATATTTGATAATTGCTCGACTATATCCATTCGCATTAATGTTTCACGAAGACGAATATTTTTTTTTTGCAGGTGGCGGCGTAAAGTGGTGGTAAAAGGCGTATAGCTGGTCATTGAAAGGTAAGGTGTTCTATTTTTTGAATATTATTGATATAATGCAGTTTTAACTAATAATAAATTTACCTCAAATCGGACCTATTTAAAAAAAGAGAATCAATCAAATTGCCATTAAAATAGTGTCTAGTAATAGTCACCACATTCACCTAATTTAACTTAATCTGAACTATTATTTTATAGTTCAGGCCAAAAATTATTAACCGCTTTAATTTTTTATAGCAAACACTGTCCCTTTTCGTAATTATGACCATTTTATGATTTAATTCAATTATTTAATGCGCATATAAATAACGTGGGTTTACTGATAGTTTACGCACTCTGCAATATCTGCGCATTTTTTACGGTTCAATTAATCATAATTATTTAATTATACAAATCTAATTACAAAAATTAATAATTAAAGCAATAATTAATTTCTCATTTACCCGTTCTTTCGTATTAATTAATAAATTGGATGAATGAAAGGTGCCGACATTTAATTAATGGACAGAAATGTTTTGCGCGAACGAGCGCATAATTTAGTACGCGAATTATCAAAAGATCTTCTCTCCTCGTTGAAGAAAGTTTGTCTTTGTAATATTTATTATCAAAAAACCGTTCAACTGGCTGAAGGAGAAGTTACTTCGGCGAGAAAGTCATGCCGAGCTGAAACTCGAATTCTTTACTGAAATTTTACGATAGTGGTAAAAAGTTACGTTATTCTTGTAATTTCAAATTCATCAAAATGAGATTCACGGTATTCCTGCCATTCAATTTCTTCTTATCGTTTCATTTTATTAAGGACGATATATATTGCTAATAAATTGTATAACTTTCCCCGTGAGATTTTATTTTTAGCAATACTTGGGGATAATCTTTATCGAAACACGCTGATGTCTTATTTACGTGTTGCTTATTTATTAGTAAATGCAAAAAGCATAACCGGTCAATTAATTGACAAGGTACTTTATATATAACACCTGCGACGCGTATTAAACGCGTGTCAACAAAAGAGAGAGAAAAAAAGGCATATTAGCCGTATAACATGTTTTTACCAATATTAACATACAAATGATAGTAAATCACGAGTTGTCACATAATTGACATGATCATTTATAGTAAGATTCCAATGACATTTCAGATGCATGCGAGATTTAATGTTGTGCAGTAAACAGCGAATGTGTGTTAAATAACATGTTTTTATATATAGGTGTACGTTTGCTTAAAATTTTTACGTCATTTAAAATATGCTAAAATTTAAATGTTTATCGCAATGTATCCTCGGATCTCTTTATTTTATTTATGAAAGTAAACAGAGAAGGAGAATTGACGAATAGTATCCTCGATGTGACAAATCAAGTTTTTATTCGTATAAAAATTACCGTACTGCATGTTAACAAGAAATAAATCACATCTGTTGGTAATTATAATATAATTTGAAAAAAGTTTAGTTTAACATAATTACGTTACGCTTACAATATCTTGTGTCATATATTTTATTTTAATTTATAATTTTGTGTGTTAGATTACCCTGGTAAAAATGAAACATATGTGGTCCATATATTGTCCATGTATGTTTTAGCATCTTTATATAAGAAAATAACAAATTCATACATGGTCATTAATCCATATAAGGTTGATATACGCCAATAATTGATTTCAGAAAATTATTAAGGCAAAATATATATGTCCATATATGCATTGTCTATTTCCTTATATGAAATTGCTATAATATATTTTATAATAATAAATCGTATGAATTTATATACGCTGAGAAAAAAGTAACATGGTTAATTTTCGTGATAACTAAAATTCTGGTTGATATAACCACATATATTTACCATAACAAATTGTATAGTATTCACGAAAATTAACTATGCGTGTAGTTAATATTACTATATTTTTTCTCACACGGAGAGAAAAGTTTAATAAAATTTACTGACATTCTTAGTAAACTGGTTATATATTGGCAAAACTTTAAAAATTACTATTTTAAGTTAGTAAAACGTATCAATTTGTTGAAAATGATTCTTAGAAAGCTGACACTTTTTACTCACTTAGGATAGCAATTTTTCTGTTCTTGCAAGTATATGACCAGTTTACCAACAATGTCAGTAATTTTTATTAATCTTTTCTCTCCGTGCAGTGTACTTTAATTTAATGCATTAAAGTAATCAATTGAATAAAAATTTGTAAGTAATAATTGTTAACGTATCAATTGCTCGGATCTTCATATTTCTGTTCATACCCCGGCTACAATTATCTCGCGAGTCATTAATCCTCTTTAATCTCCGACTCCCACATTAATATAATCTCCGCGGCGATAAAATATTCCAGAAAAAATTCTTTTTTTTACCCAAATGTTGCACAATTGTGCACGGAATTTTTTTCGTAATCACTGTGCAATTGATAATTGTAATAAAACGATTATCTCGGATGTATCGCAGATTTAATTTGCTGATTAGGATACACGTACGGCGTACAAGTGTACATTGAAAAGAAAATGTCGATGAACGATAGACGATTGATCCTATCGGGACATATTTTGTAATATAGTCGTGGCGCCGACATCATTGAGAGTGTTGTCGCGATTTTTACGACGCTGAATACTTATAACTTTGGGTCGCCTGTGAGTTCGCTGCGTAAGTGCTGATAAATACACTATCCTGTCGAGCGTTGCGAACACTTACGCCAATACCAATGAAATTCGCATTTTTATGAATTTTCTTACTTTTATAGTTTTAAATAATGCATCAGTGGCATAATGTACCGAACGAATAAAGCTCGTTGAATTTAAATGCTTTGACTTTTTATTCATGGAAAAGTTATAAACAATTTCAGATTCAACGAAATGTACTTGGAGTTTTAATTCCCCGGGGACTTTAATCTTGTAAATATTTGAAATGTAAGGTACTCAAGGAATATAAAAGGGAAATTAAAACACTGTTCGATTATTTATTTAGTTTTTTCTTTTTACTTAAAAAGTCATTCTATTCGCACCGAGAAAAAATTATAACTCTGGGGATATATGTACATTTATAGTAGTCCTTATGATGGGGTATAGTATATGTAAAGAATAATTCCATTTATATTAAACGGATTTTTTTTAAGAAAATAATAATAGTTTCAGTTTAAGGATATTCAACAGATGATACAAATTTAACCTAACAAATGAAAATATTATTTTAAAATGAGTATCATCTCTTCAATTGTTGCTAACACAAATTTATCTTGAAATTTGCAAACACAATATAATTAATTCAACAACACTGACTGAACGTAAATAATTTAACACTGATGGAACACTTTAATATAATTTAACACTTCTTATAATAAATAGAAATCTGGTTAGAATTATTTGAAAAAAGATTTATCATAAAATTAATTTCCTTTTAATATAAAAACTTAAATTTATTGTACACTAACTGAATATTATTATTTTGAATATATTTTCTATTAGTTTTAATAGGAAAATTTTCATTGTATAGTTTTCTTAAAGTAAATATATTTTTTTCTGAATATAGGGTACATCTTTGAGTTATTATAAAATCCATGATAATATAATATATTCCAAAACATTCTAAGAATATCTTAAAATACTTTAATATTCCCAGACCATATCCAGTATATTCTGAAATATTTTGTGTTATTAGGGATTTTATAGCAACTACTGACAAATTTATCCTTACAGTTTACAAATGCTATTCAAAAGCATTTCATTTAGTCCACAGTTTGTGTTAATAAAAAGATTATTAATAGGTCAGAGCAGCAAAATAAAGAATCACAACTATAAAACTTATGACGATGAAATTAGTCATATTGCAAGAGTGATGTAATAATAATAGTATTAAATTTCTTTCTTCGTTGCAAATAAGAAGAAACTAGCTTAATACAAAGTTAGCAAAAATTTATCATATCAAATAATTAATTTATTTTTTTTTTCCATAACTGAAATGCGAACTGCATTGAATCGTAAGTATTGCAAATAATGTTTTATCATAGAAAATATTTTATTAAAAATTTCGTTTTGTTATGCTTTATGATAAAATTTCAAAAGAAATATCAATGTCACGTTTCTTGAACCGAAGGAATAGTTCGAAAGAATAAAGCATATTTTCCGTATTGCAAAATATTTTGCGAAATTGACAATTGCGTGTTTTCGCGTAACGCAACTGCATCGTTATTATTGTAGAATTGTGGCGTTCAAAATGTTTCTTGCAAATCAGAAACAGAGCTCCGGATAATTCCGTCGGTTCGGTTTTCATCGGCGCTCAATGAATAATGTTGCACGCGGATTGTGAAATTACACGTGTAGAGGCAACGTGCGCTCGTCACATGGCATCCCATAACGTATTGATTAGGGATACCAGACGAGTGCCGATTGACGTCCGGTTATGTTGTAAAATATAATCAGAACGGAGAGGGCGCAGGATATCCTTCGGGATATAATTGAAAACTTGTCAACGAATCACCCGGCTGATTTAATGTTTTTCCTGGGGAATGCGAAAAATTGCAAACTTCACTTAACCGATTTATAATTAATTTCTGCCAACTTTATGAAGTTGTTACATTTAGAGTGATTGAATATAGATGACAAATTAACGATGATGAATTGAAATGGATTAAATGATGCTGATAATTTAAGGATGAATACATATTAGTGATAAATAATGCGGTATAATGGGTTGGGGATGAATTTTAATAATATGTGAAGTGAGAAATATAGATATTTGAAGAATAGGAGGAATAAAAAGGTCAAGGGAAAGGGGTATGTTGAATTAATTGAATTAGACTTAGTGTGGCTTTTTCACCACACGGAGAAAAAAAATTAAAAATTAGAAACCAAGGGGTTCAAATTTTAATAAACTGAATTCTTATTTTTGACATACTGTTTATTACATGTTTTGTCCATTACGTGTTATTACACGGAGAAAAATACCGTTTGATAAATTGCAACGTATATAGGAAATCAGTGATGATATTGTCACACTTAGCATTTTTGGAAAACAAATTTCATGTTATACAAATAAATTTCTGCACAGTGCTTCTAAAAGTTTTAAAAATTACAACGTGAGTTGTACTGTTCAGAAATTTATTTGTATAATATGAAATTTGTTTTCTAAAAATGCTAAATGCGACATTATCATCACTGATTTCATATATACGTTGCAATTTATCAAACGGTATTTCTCTCCGTGTATTCAGTGTCTCTAACCTATGCTATTCATAAAACAGAAAGTCAAATTGTACAAAACTATATGGAATTACAATTTTTATTAAACTGATTTAATAAATTTTCATAATTTAGTTTGTTATATAATGATATTCTGCAAGTATAATGCCAAACTAGTAAAATTTTTATTACAAGTTAATATTTTCTTCTCTCAGTGCAGTGATAAGAACTTTTTATTCCATGAAAAAATGTTAAAATAAAATTTATTATGTTACAAAAATTGCTATCATTCGCAGGTAATAAATAAGTAATAATGTTGATAAGTTATTCAAATTTAAATCCAATCTTAAAAGTTCGAATCATAATTTATATTATGATCATTTATTTAATTTTTATTTAATACCTAATTAAAAATTTTCTATAGAAATCACAATTATTTGTCACCCTATTGAAAGTATACGAATAAATAAATAAAGGACACAGTCTTAGTTCTTTTTAAAAATTTAAATATTGATATTTCATTTTCCTTTCGCTAATGAAAATTTTAAATGTTGCATCGATTAATAGATACAAAATGTTAATTAAAGTTTTTTAATCAGTGCAGTATCAAACGCGCGGTAAAGACTGTAAATGGAAAATAATAGAAGTCAGATAAATAATCGAACGAGCGTAATTAATTTACAAACAAATAAGCTGTTTAAAGAACAATATTGAAACTACAAACGGCAATAGTAGAATCTTAAAATAAACAATATTCGACGAAAGATAGATAATGGTTACGCCGAGAGCGATTGAATAAAGATTACACAACGAGTGGAATAAGAAAAAAAAGATATAAATAAAAAAAAAGAAAAAAAAAAAGAAAAGTGACAAAGCGAGGACGCTGAAACGAAGATGCGCGGGCGATTAAATTCATGAAAGTTGATCCGTCGTCCGCGATGTCTGCAAAAATGATAATCATCCACAATAAATTGATCGCGCGGCTCATCAAAGTGGCAGCAAATTGTTGCCGCCTATTAATTATTCGGAATAAAATATAAATCGAAACAATTAATCGCCGGGCGGCGATAAATCAATGCGCGCAATGATCGCAGGGGCGAACGGCCGCGCGCGCAATTATCAATGAGGCGCGAGTTTTGAACTTGGCGCGCCACTCGGAAACGAATTGTGCGCGCTGTCGGGCCGCGTTTTACCTTTTCCCGGGGCTTTTTGCCGCGCGCCGCTTATCGCGATACGCGCGTTACAGTCGCTCGGAGCGAGGCCGCGTTATCGCGTTATCGATGATCGGCCTGCTCGGGCCGTTTATTACCGAGTTATTATATCGAGCGCGATCGTCCCGAGTCATACGTCTCGGGGGAGCGTCTCGTGCCCACGTTGCGGAATGCAACGACACAAATTTAATGACCGCGCTTATGCTCGTAGGCGGCTGCGCGAGCATCGCAATTAGAATCCCGCGAGATTCGAGATACCACGGTCGTGCTTTGTCGTGAGAAAGTCCCCGCAGACTTCTTTTCATTACTTCCTTCCTTGGGAACCGAAACCCGATGAGCATTCGAATATCGCGAAAAAAATCGCCTCGTCAGATCGTTCACTTCTTTGCCGCCGTAAAATCTTCCCTTCTTCGGCTTCTTCTTCTTTTTTTTTATCTTTTTGTCGAGTGCAAAGTATGATATTACTGATTGAGCTATGCGAAGTTGGCAACCCAAATTTAGAAAAATTTAAAAAAACTTAGAGTTCTGAACGGAATTATAATAGTACTAGAGTTCCTGATAGATTAAAACAATAGTTCCGGCGAAATAAACATTTTGGAGCATATTCAATATTTGGTCGCTACGGCGCATAGCGACTCGATAAAATCAGCCAGAACTATTCTCCTAATCGTGATAAAAGAGTTCTGGTTGGAGTTCTGTACGGAACCATAATAGGTCCAGCGGTCGCTGAGGATTATTTTACGCGGAAGTCCAAATTTCAAAAAACTTAGTCAAAAACACATTCTTCATTATGTGTTGTATCTAAGTTAATAAAAAGTGTCAGCTTTCTAAGAATAATTATGAATAATTTGGTACGTTTTGCTAACTAAAGATTTCTTACATAATATTTAATTCATATTTAATTTATATTTAAGTTATTTTTGTAATGCTCATTTACATTCATAACTTTCGATACAATAAATTGAATAAAATTGCGAAAGAAAATTTATTGTATATTACGAAAGTCCATTTTATGTTGAAAGAAGAATCTTTTGTTTTTTTTATGATCTACTTTTTAATGAAAATAACTTATAGTGAAATATTAGTTTTTGAAGTTAATTTAAGTAAATATACTTGTAAAATGTTATTTTTTTCTAACCGCACATTTGCATGCTTTCTATGCACATGTTTATGAAACGATTTTCATTTTTAAAAGTTGAATTGCATCTACCTTGTTTGCAAGCAATTTTGAATAGTAGGTCATTTTCGTAAAACCGCAAAATATGACTCAAAAGCAATGCAGGTGTTTTGTAAAATTTGACAGTGATTTTGATTCATAATAAATTCAACCTTTTATTTTATTTAATCAACAAAAATTGTAATTGCAAGTACACTCACAAAACTGTCTATTTAAGAGTAATAGAATCTTCTTATATTTAATAGATTTTCAATTTGATATTAGTAAACATTCTTCATGCAAGAATAATTCTATTTATGATAAATAGATTCTGTTTAATGTAAATAGACATCCAAGTGCACTTTTTTAATTGTAAATTAAATTATAACAGTAAAATTATAGTCAAGCAAGGTTCATTAAACTTGTCTAAAATGTGAATTAAATTATTTTCTTTTAATTGTATCAGCGTTTAAGAAATGTACTGGAAACACTCTTAACATTGTAACTTGGCTCTTAATGCTTTTTATTAATTACGGGACCGCGTTAATTAATCGTGCCATTTTTCAATGACGTCCTTAGACTTATTTTCGTTGATTCAGTACGTTCGTGTGCACGTTGCGTAAGCAAAAAAAAAACGTTATATCTAGTTATGAGAAAATGCATTAAAAAAGATGAGAAGCGCAGTTTTCTTCGTTGACTTTTTATCACTCCGTTGTGCTATGGAGCCTTTATTTTTGCACCGGTTAATAATGAGAATGAAATAATGATCATAACAGGAGAGGGAATTGAAAGTAAAAAGTCAACATGGTGTTTTAGGCGCCGCGCGGCTAAATTCAACGATAAATAATGACGTTACGCAATGTTACATCCGTATTTGAAAAAGATAATGTTGCCGCAAGAGAAAATTGCTCAGACCATTGAGACATCGCATAGGTGCAGTATTACCAGAGATTGCTGTCAATATTGTGTACATCAAACACGTGCCTGTCTTCGTGCATTTTTAATGTCCGATGAATTTCAGTCCGATGAGTTGCGAATTCCAACGGCAAAAATTGCCCGGTGGCTTTTTTTAGCCACGACCATTTTCTTTCGCCTTTGTTTCGTCCAAGAAAACGTCTCGAGCGCTTATCAAAGGAGACACTTTTTGTCGCCTTTAATTGCTTTACTTTTAACCAAGCTATAATTTTTGCGCTGGAAAAAATGAAAGCGATAAGAAAAAGCGTAATAAAAGTGCCAATAATATTTGGATTAAAGAAATACACGTGAAATGATTAAACTGTAATTTGCGACTTGTTTTCAGTGGGGTAGAAGTTTGAAGGTGATGTCGTAGAAAGTCCGAAGGAATAATTTAAGTCGTTTCAAAAATTATCCATTCAGGGAGTTTCCAGGCAACTTATTTCTTCCCTTTCTTTTTTATTTTTATTTCGAGATGAATTAGAGAAATTTAAAAACTTTTGGTAATTGTATACAATATTACCCCCTCCAAAAATTTCTACTTGTTCCATTAGCAGCCAGAATTTTTAGGTATCTTTCATAAACTTCTACTTGTTCTCACCAAAAAATTTTTCCGTGCGTGTATGAATTGTTTATCTTTTATGTGAAATTGGTATAATATATATAATGGACCATATATATAATGGACCATATATGTTTCATTTTTACTGGGGGATCGAGATATGCTTATTATCATTATATTTATATTGATATTATATTTGTATAACTAATGCTGAAGCTAAGTTTTAACTCGCCAGATATCTTCCTTTAAAGTATCTCGCTTTATTTTTAACGTAGAAATTTTTAAAAGAGAACGTCTTATTGTTACTAATTTTTTCAAGTAGATTACAGAAGGAATTTTAATAAGCCATGACATTTTAAAATCGAGGGACTTTTGTCAATGGAAATTGTCACGTCGACTTGTGCGTTTACTGCAAGGTGACATTTCCTCCGGCTTGCTTTCCCACTGCATACAACGCGTGTGCGTGTGTTTCCCTATAAATTAAAATTCATTAAAGGAAATACATGAAATCGTCGCGAAGAGAGTTATTCGCCATTGGTTGGACGACAACGGAAGACAACTTCCCAACTCGCATTCTTCAACTTTCACCAACATCGCTTTGAACTGGGTCGTACCAAATAACGTTTGTCAACAAAAAAATTATTAAACATTTCTAATGTTTTTATACTCGCGCTTCTCAATCAGGTCCATTTGGAAATTAAAATACGCCGAGAACTTGTTCGTGGTGTAAAAGTGAACGATGCTTTGTGGGAACTGTTGTAAAATTTAATAACCGCACAAAGACTTTGCTTATTGTTATGAAATTTGTTTTTCAATCCATAATGGTTATGAAGAAAATATTCTATTTGCAAAATAGCATTTGCAAAAAATTTCTTCGTGCATAAATAAAGCACTTTCTTTGCGAATATCGAATATTTATTATTAAAATGTCCCGCGGTAAAAATTGCAAAGCACTTTAATTAAAGTCGATTAAAAGAGCATTTTTTTTTATGTCGTCGGGAAGTTTAATTACCAAATTAATCAAACATTAATTTTTCCGCAAGTTAATAATTAAAGTTATATTGTGGGGATAATTTATGATATTAAAAGGAACTTCTTATCTTATCTTAAGGGAATTTTATTTTTAAACGTATTATAATTTGTAATTAGCGTTACCAAACCGATTATCTGAACTTATTTTTGGATTCATAGTACTTTGTATATTTCTTGCAAAAAGAGAGATTAATAGTATACTCGCGCCAGCAGATATTTCAAGATCAGTTTCAGTACGATAATTTTCGTAACAACTTTTTTTGTATACGAAAACGTCTTATTATTGATTAATACACGACTTAAATAATTGTAAATATCTTGGTAAACTTTTTTTTTGCATATTTCATTTTAAATTAAGATAAATTAACGATTCGTCCGGGAAAGTTTTTCGCAATATCATCAAACTTTCTCCAATTGCTCCGAGCTCATTATCATTTTTCACAGGGCATAATACTTTGTCGATATTTTGATAAAAAAAAACTTTACGACGTCGAAAAGTACAACAGATAGGCTAATTGACAAAATGTAAAATTTGAACAGCGCGCGGGATTAAGTGCGAGGGAAACAAGGACGCGGGAAATTTAAAGGCGGTTTATTAAAGAGTTCGGCCACAGGTGTTTCGTTTCGGCGCGCGTTATATCGAGATTGAAAAATAATCGAGCCGAGGCATCTGCGATATAATAAACGTTGTTGTAACGCTCGCCGACACAGGCCGTTGACTCTCCGCGCGGCGTAACTTTCGCCGACGCTTTCATGTGGAGCAAACGCGCCGGTATGTGCAATATTGCCGCGCATACACACGCCGCTACGATCGTTCCGAATTTTCCCGCAAGCGACGCCGCAAAATTGAGAACAATCCGATGTGTACACGTTTAAGTGAGGTGGTTTCAACGTCGAGATAATGCGAGTTAAATATAGGACGTTGCGGGCCTTCCATGATGTTACTTACATCTGACAAATATTTCCCATAATACATATTCGAGGAAGTAATGTATCTGTCAAATTAAAAATATACCTCAACGTAAAAGTTATTTATCATCAATGATTGTTTCAACAAATTCCATATTAAACTTGACCGTGGAATTGTTTGTGATTATTATTTCTTTTTCCTCGAAAATATAATTTAATTATTATCTTGGTATAATAAATATTTTTTAAATATAACAATGCTAAAGAATTGAAAATTTATTAGTTTTGCGAAGATTTAAAACTCTCTATAAAATTTATAACGATTGAAAACTTATTTTGGTAAAATGTTCGATTCAGATATAATACTTTCCAATTAGCAGTTTATATAATATTCCCTAGTGTAAATGAAATATATATGATCCGTATATGTTTTAACAATTTTATATAAGGAAATAAAAAATTCGTACATGGACATATATGTTTTTCCTTAATACTTATAGGGTCATATATAGTCGATATATAGCAATAATTGATTTCCTTTTAAGGAAATTATTTAAACGCATATATGCCTAGAATATTATATCTGATATTGCCGATATATCGATCATATATGACCATATATGGTTTAAGGAAAAAACATATATCTCCATATATGAACTTATTTCCTTATATGAAATTGTTAAAACATATATGGACCATATATGTTTCATTTTTACTAGGGTTAATCAGTTAAGTTTTATATTGTCTTAAAATTCACTTTGTACTATTTTGAAAATGTAAATTATAATATTTATAATTGTAGTATTGTAATAAATGTAAATTATTGTAATAAGTGTAAATTATAATTATATGTAAATTATATATAAATTATAAATTCTGAAGCTAAAGAAGTTTGTTTAGAAAAAAGCTCGAAAATTTACCAGTGTGTTTTGTCTTTTCTCATTTAACAAAACGGCAGCGTTTGTCGTGGAAAATATAAGTCATTGCACAAAGTCTACGAGCGTTTCACCACGTGTGCCAACGTGGGTCCGAGCCAGCGAAACTCTGAACGCAACTTCTCAACTAGATCACGGGATTTAACATACAATCGCGGACAACGATATGCATACGAATACGTCGTGCTCCATTTCCTTTTTTTTTTCTTTCTTCTTTTTCCTTTTCTCGCTTTTCTCCCCACTGATGCTGCTTTTTCTCCATTGTACCGTAATCTCGGCGCGCAAACGGTACCCACGCGCATACCGGAAATGTTCGGAATAATCCCTCATGTTTGTTGCACAATACAGGCGAACCAGTAGGGTAATGCCGCGCAACGTTTGTTTTACGCGAAAAAAATAACGTTCATTGATAAAGATTAGTTTTCTCATGGCTTTTGCGAAATAAAAACCGGTAGCTCGACATTTATGTCCCGCGCTCTAACATTTTCTAACATTTACGAATTCCAATGGCAAGACAATAATTACACCTGTGCATAAGTAAACAAAGCACAATTCGAATAAAAACTTTAAACTGCCGTGTCTTCTCAGAATTCAGGTCATCTTCCTGGAACAAGTTATAGAACAACTAATTCTAAGACGACTCAAAGTCAAATGTTAAGGTTTTTTTCCTTTTTCTATTTTTATGATTTTATATTCATTTATAGATTAAACAAACAGTCAAAAAAGAAAGATATATTTTAAAAACTAACAAGCTCTTGTGGAAAAGAATGCTGAAAAATGCTGAAAATTTTTCAGTAAATTATTTCCACCGGGAAGCCTCAATTCTTGTCAGTATTTATGTGTATCATGTCAGTAAAATATGAATCATGTGGCACTATAACAAAGATTATAATTAGTGTACTTTTTACGTAGTGCTAATTTTGCAAAACAAACATTCACTATAGTATATATAGTAATATTTTTGCGATTATAAATAGTTTGATATAAACAGAGTCCAAAACAATTTATCTCATACTCAAAAATATCCTTACTCTTGAAATGGAGCATTAAAAAGTTCTCGCCTTAATATTGATACCAATTTCGTCTCGAACCAGGAACATTTCCCTTCTCTGAAGCAAGTCTATGTCTAAATGTTGTGTATATTTCTTTCCCCGCGTAAGATCGAATCTAAAACCATAAAATTAACGTAATTATGTACACCATATATAAGCTAAAAGTAATTGTAATTCTTCAGAATGTTAGACCATAATATAATTCTCATCGAAAATAATAATTTGAATTAATGCCGGCGATTTATTACGGGGCATACGCGGAAACGTCTCAAGCGTGAACGATAAATTTTTTTTTTTTTTTTAAATCACCCATGCGCCGTTCACGAAACGTCCAATTTCGCCGAATGCTCGTTTTCAAGTAGCCTCGTTTTATTTCAGATATTAAGCCTGCGCAATTAACGGCAAAGAAATGCGCATTTATTGTATGGTAAATAACTCAACGTGAGCGGGAATCCTCATTACGCAACGCCGAGCCTGAAAGGTTAAATATTATTTGCGATTTGCCAATTAATGTGGTTCACAATTAATTCATTAATTGGCACCGTTAACTAATGGAAATAATAGTTTAATATTCAAACGAGAAATTCGATTCTCACAATTACAGGCCGCAACGAGGAATTTACACTAATCGCGCTTGTGCAATCGCGGCGATACATTAATAATAATTCAAGAGCGCCGCGGAATCAATTTTAATTGATGAGCAAATTGTTTGTCGGTTGCGTAAGTTCGCACGCGGATAAGTTTAAAAAGCCAACGCGCGAGCTCGAAATCCTGGAAAAGTGGTGTCGCGCGGGGGCATTCGTCGAACGGTCACGTGACCCGCTCACGTGACGACTAGTCGGTCGAGTCCACTGAAATATGGTAACACTGAAACGGCCACTGCCATATTAACTCAATAAGTGGAAATCGTGCCTGAGACGGATTGATTCTACGGGGTATTCGTGTCCTTATCTGACTCTTTTACGCGTGTGCTTTAAATACTTCATTCACGTGAGATATAGTCTCATTATAGAATTTTTTTTTAATTATTTATTTGCTAATTTTTTTTATAATAAATTATAAAAGTATATATTTGATCACTTAACAGTGATATTAATAAATAATTTCATAGATAAGAAAAAAAAAGGTATAAATAAATTCATTTGCAGAATGGTAAATAAAATTTTTATATCTAATATCATATAAGAAATTGTTGAGTAACGATTATTTAAACGCACTTGTTAGATTCGCTTTGTATTTTTATTTAACTTTTTTTTTATTACATTTTATTTAAAACTACTTAGCAATATATTAAAAAGCAAAATATTAATTATAATGATTATTCTGCTTTTTTCTACTTTTTAATTTTTCCCTCTTTACTTTTATAATATACGTAACAAAATTAAAACGTTATTTCAATTGAAAAACCTTGTGGAAAAGAATGCCGAAAATTGCTGAAAAATGTTGAAAAACGTTGAAGAACTGCTAAAATTGGGACTTTTCAACATTTTTTGGTTTGTTTCAACATTTTACAGCAAATTATTTCCATCGGGTAATGTATTACATTGCAGCTCCATTCGTAAAACGTTGAATTTATTCGTCAGTGACTGGCTCGTGCGACTCTTTGTTGTTTTTTTTTTATAAAAGTACGCTGAAGTTTTCCCGTGCATTTTTATAACAAAAGAAATTTCGCTGCAAAGCCCGCGTTCCTCTAGTACGTTTCCTTTTGTATGTCTCATCGTAATCAATAATTATTTGATTGAGGGATTGTCGAGAAGCGATGGAATATGAGTTTGTATTATGTAAATGAAAATACTGATAAGCGTAATAGGTGTTTTTAACATGTAACGATCTCGTTGAAGTTGAGATAAAAGCAAAATTGGAGGACTATTTTATTGTCATGTAAAAGATGGATTGTGAAATGTAAAAGAAATTATTGCAAGTGAAAATGAATCAAATTGGTGATATCGTTTTATTACTCAATAAAGGTATAATAGAATGGCATACTCTGATTCGCGCTTGAAATCATTGCGGCAGAAATTGCAAACAGTTAAATTCTTTTAATGTTATTGGCTTGGTTAGCAAAAAGTGCTTTCGATAACATTTTTCGCTAAAAATTTAATGATTGTATGGCTGTTTTTTTTTTCTCTCAGTGTATATGTGCAATATTTCTACTTCTCAGGAGTTTCAATTGAACTATATTTATTATGAATTTATTATTTCCTTATATGAAATTGTTAAAACATGTATGGACCGTATATGGGCCATATATGTTTCATTTTTACTAGGGTACATCTGAACACACGATTAAAAACAGTAATTTTTTCTGTCACATTTTTCTTAGTGTAAGAAAGCGTGCGAAAAAAAGGTCCGTCACGATTTTTTGCGGAATGCAAGAAGCTTCGGGTAACTTTTATTTATTGCAGTACACTAGTAGAAAATAGTTACGGTACCCGGTCTACGTTTCAATATGCAATATGTGAAATGCGCTTGCGTATGTGCATACGTGCATGCACGCGAGTTCACGATAAGTATACATCCGCACGGACACGACTGTATCTACCGTTTGTTCGGATACCTAAGTAGAAATATAGGTCGCACAAGAGGAGAAGTGCGATAAAACGATGCCTTGTTAAAGCGTGTCCTTCCTTTGAGCACGATTCGGCCGATCTTTCGGCTCGGACATTAAACTTGTACTGATATATTAAATATATGTATATGTATATGCTAAATTATTGTTCTTGCGCGATAAAAGGGGAACAATCGTTTATGCTTTGAGTCATTGTTTCTGATGAATGCATCAGTAAACCGTTTCATTACATACACGGACGAATTTATTGCGGCTTCGATACGAACAATGCAATCTAACAACTCACCTTTTTTCCCTCCGCTTGATATTCCACCGCGGAGATTCCACCGCGTAATGTTTAATGTACTCAAAAATATTCGGAAAACACCGAAAAAAAATATAGGGTTTATAACTTAAATTGTTTGGTTAAAGACGTTTAGTTAAAAGAAGCAAATTTGTTGTTTAAATAACAAATATTTTTAGTTATAGTACCTAAAAACTTATTTGGTTATTTCAACTAAACATTTTGGTTAGATAAAGAAGAAACAAATTTTTGGTTGCCACAACCAAACATTTTTCTCCGTGAAGAACAGAGAATATATATTTGGGATGTATTTATTATTATTTTGATGATATTCCAGTGAAAAAATAATTAATATGTCCTTCAACTGTTCGAACAGTCCCATACAGAAAAAAACAATCGGCCCGATATCGGCCCAATATCGAAGACTGTCAGTAAACCGTCAGTTTCCTAGCATGGAACAGCATCAAAATGAAACGCTGGTTTAGCTTGGCCCAATATCAGTTTACAATATCAGTCCGATATCATGAAAAAACATTGTTCTATAATTTCAGATTAATTGTCAGCATTTGATAATACTAATGGAGAACTTTGTTAGTTTATTATGCAAGTTTTTATAATATTTATAAAAATTTTGTTTTGAAAAGAATGCTGAAAAATGTTGAGAAAAACTGAAAAATGCTGAAAATTCCCAATTTTAGCAGTTTTTCAGTATTTTTCAGCGTTCTTCAATATTTTTCAGAATATATCAGCATTTTTCAGCATTCTTTTTCACAATGGTAGCCAAATATAGTTTTTACATTTTATAATAATAAAAAGTAATTTTCGTCTCTTTGTACCAACATGCATATTGTTTCTTATCTGATACCTTGTAATAACGTTTCGGGCATTTTCGTTATTTTTCTGTTTTTAAATAACACCGACTTTTACACGGTAATTTTCCGGTTTTCAAATTGAACGCCACTTATCAATAAGAATACGCATAAGAATGTAATACCTGTCTGGAAAAAATTGCTTGGAGATCAACTGAAAATGGTTTAGCAACCTTCGACTGAAAAATTTTTGGTCGTTTCTAATAAATTAAGAAATACGTTCATTATTGTAATTGTCCATTGTGCCTCAAATAAAATTCAAAGAGAATTTAGAATAAAATAAAATAGTTTCCAAACATTATTTCTTGTTGCCTCAACCACAATTTTATAATTGCAATGATCAGAATCATTTTAATAATAGCTGTAAAAATAATATCAGACAATAAACTAAGCACTTCTTCCACATAACTAAGATATTCATGTAGGCACCGCGAATAAAATACTTAATTTAAATGTTATAATACAATGTTTGCAAATATTCAGGAGGGTACGAAATACAATTTTTGCAATTCCACGAATTTCATCTTACATAATTTTTGTAATAATTATAATACAAAACATTTTACCTTCTCATCGAATCGGTTAATTTGTCATAAATACAAATTACAAATAAATAAGGAGAAAACTGCACAGTTTTGCAAAGACGTTAATAAATTTCTCAAGGGTACATCCGAGCCAGGATGAAGACGCTGAGGGTACTTTGTCTGTTAGTAAATTTCATTCGAAGGCTTTAATAAAAGCTCCGGGATAAGTTGATACGCTTTATAATGCTTTCATAAAACTAGAACCGCGCTATAAAATCTAAATATGAATCCCCGGTCATTAGCGGCTAAAAATAAATTGAAGGTTGCTCAATTTAGTCCGGTTATTATATTTATTGAATTAACTTGTTGATTTCGTGGCGGATAAATATCGGCGTATAGTTATTCGCGCGGATAACGCGAGCGTACGTTTTTATCATATTAATAAAAATGACTCGAGTGCAGTCGAGTTTATGAATCGTTTGTCGCCCGCAGATAAAGATATTTAGTGCGAGTGAAAGTACTAATGCAACGAATCAGGTGCAATTGAAAAGAAAAAAAAGGAAAGAAAGAAAAAAAAAGAAGAGAAAAATTACGCCAAGGCTGAGTGATTCATTTGAAAAAAAAAAAAAAAAAACAAACAAACAAAAACAAAAGTGTCATTGGCTGCGGGATCCCATATCTCGGATATCTAATACTTTTTGAAATTGGCATCCAATCTACGCGGAAGAAATGTAAAGCAGGAGGACTGGATTCCGTGCGGAGAAAAATGCAATAACACTTTTTATCCTCTTTTTGTGTCAAGGACGAAAATTCGAAATAATCCAGGTTATAATTAAGTCTTATTGCTATTCTCGCTGACGTGGAGTATAAAATATTTTTTACAAGGATAATCAAACGAGAGACACTCGAACATTGCATTGAAACATGTTAATTCCGGTTTAATGAATAATAGCCGTAATGCAAATTACGATGTGTTAATTCGCTATATCTGTCATTACTTTTGCATTAATTGCAGCTTCGTAAACCTGGCCCGAAATGAAGCAAAAATTTCGAATTTTTTCCAAAGTTAAATCTTTGTTGCTAAGAGTCTTATTATTAGATTTAATTACTTTTAATTGTGAATTTGTTTGTCGAGCAGCATGGAAAGATTATAATTTTACTCGTAAGTTTCAAAAATTTATTTGCACTTTAACGACAATTTTATTGCCATTGTTTATTTAACAATTTCGACAAATGACATGGACTAAACGTTCAATAAACATTTAATTCATTAGAAATGAGTAAAGTCTTCGTAATATTAATCAACAATTATTGTCAATTAATTGTTTTACCATGATTATTCGGAAAATAAATAAACTGTAAGTGAGATAACTTACTGCATTTCTTTCGTTAATAATTTTTCCTTTATGAAATTATTATTGAAGAAATTAATTGACTCTTCATTTAAATTGTTTGAGAAGAATCGTTCACGTGACGTCATTGCATCATAAATAATTACCAACAAGTATTATGTATTTTTTAATCCACCGAAGATACGATGATAAATGAAGGGAAAAAATAATAGTTGAGTTACTCGAAGTTGATTAATCGTACATTTTCAATAAATAATGCAAATGCTTTTTTCTTTCTTTTTCTCTCCTTTTTTTATTAAAATAAAATTACGAATCGTTTTCGTCTGATTGAAAAACAAAGCTTAAAAATAATCTACGCGAAACCCCCCGCAGGAAATAAACTGTACAAATTTATGGTAGGCATTGCTGGGAACAGGTTTCCACCTGAAAATACCTCAAAAGTGCTTTAAAATGCAAAAAGGAAGAAAAAAGAGAAAAAAAAAAACACCGGACAATGTTTGAAATTCGTGAACCAACGAACTCGATGAAGGCAAATAAACTTGAACTGAAATTGAAATAAGGCTTTTACGAGGTAAAATTTATCGCGCGAGTCAGCCGTAATCGCAAGTGTTAATGCACCGTGGCGATCCGCAGAAGGTAAACTCCAAGAGATCCTTGACTACGGTAGCCGACGTCGTGAAAAAGAAAAAAAAGGAAAAAAAGTCAAAAAGAAAAAACAAAAAAAAAATAACAAAAAACAATCGAGATCCAACTAATTGCCAATTATTACATTAAGACCTCCGATGTCGAATGTCTAATTGGTTATCCTTGAACCTGTGATATGTATGAAAAAATTGCCGTTAAAATTGCTGTAGTTAATGGTAGTTTTTAAGAAAATTCCCTTTTCTTTTCAAGGGATAAATAATAGAAAAATGAATGTGACATTTATTCACTAAAGTACCTAAAAATTAAATATTCATATTGAAAATTTTATCATTATTTAGAAAAAGTTATTATTTATTCTTGTTATAAATAGAATTTCGTTTTGTCCATATAATGAATGGAAATCCTATTTAATATAAGAATATTCTATTCCTCTTAAATAGTCAGTTTTGTGAGTGAACATGAATTATATCACTAAATTGATAAATTATAGTCATATGAATATAAAAAATTATGTGAATATTTTATTGTTGCGATAAAATTCTAATAAAATATTGAAAATCGTGTGATAGTGTTTGATGTGGAGAACTTAAATTCGAATATATAGAGTAAAATTTACTGTTTTAATGTTTTACTATAAACAGAGAATTTTAGGCATTCAAATTCAGGTTATTTCTAGTTTCATAGAGAATTATTAACTGCATTTGCAGGAATTTTAATTACACAGTGATACAATCAAAATTACTTAAATAAATAAAATTGTCCTCATATTATGTCTATAAATTTATTATACTTCTCGTTAAAGTAGTTTGGTGTAAAAAAAGAAAAGTATTATTATTACATATATTATCATTTATAAAACAAGTTTTCATATGTTTATCAGTCCAGCGTAACAACAATTTTATACGCGAACTTAATTACATTGTTTCTAAATATATTTTGCACATATTCCATATAATTATTCAACATATTAGACGCTTCGACTAAACCATTCATTTTGATGATAAATGATCTAAGAAAACAGAAAAAAATTTACAAAACATTACAATAAATTTAGTACAAACTACTTTACTGTTTGAAGGTTACTATTTACTCTAAATGCCATTTCACCATTCCAATCTATTTTTATTTTTAATTTATTTTATTAATATTTACCTTGTGCTAGATGAATATTTATTTTGTCTACACATATTCATCCAAACAAGTCTGAAGATTGGTTTAAAAACAAACATTTATGTATGTAACTTTAATCAGATAGTTAAGAAAATGGTAATAAATTTGACTTTACGATTCATGTAAATAACATTTCACTTACATCCATACTTACAATTGATAATGACATAAAAAGAACGGCTCTTTTTATACCTCGAATTTGAATTTAAAATGCTTTGTAAAAAAGTGGAGATAATAACACCTTCGGTTAACATTTTAATACGATAATTCTAATTTTATTATAAATATAAAAATAAAAAATTACTATAAACTATTTAAAGTTTAAATAGACTGTTTAAAGTAATCTTAGTAAAAATATGAATTTTTAATGACAAATCTAAAAATATCCAGAAGGCGTACATGTTATTAAAATGTTTAAAGTCAAATCCACTAAT
Organism: Leptoteleia sp. ZL-2020; assembly: GCA_022817305.1. Classification (NCBI taxonomy): domain Eukaryota; kingdom Metazoa; phylum Arthropoda; class Insecta; order Hymenoptera; family Scelionidae; genus Leptoteleia; species Leptoteleia sp. ZL-2020. Next base: position 31,513 of record JABFPN010001185.1, read on the forward strand.
TACTAGAATAATGCAAATAATAATATTTATTAATTTATTATAAAACTAATTGCCATTTTTTTAAATAAAAAAACCATTTTAAGCAAAATCACTGAAACTGTAAATAGTTTTAAGTTAAGTATAATTTTACTTCAAAGATCCTCTATTTACATAAGTCCATTATTTTTAACAGTGTAACTGGGTTCATTTGCTAAAAGGACACGCGGCTTCTTTACCTTCATTTCAGTAATTGACTCTTTTTGCATAAAAAAATTGATATTTCCAAAGTTCATGTTACAACTATTGACACGATCGCAACGAAAGATGTCCCATTGAAATGGTCGAAGCTCACGCGTGTTCGGCGACTTTTTTGCACGCGACTCATTTTTGCGCTATGAATACGAAAACACGTGAGGCGCTGACGTAATTGGCAAAAAGTCCTGCTTTAGGTATCGATTAGCATCCACGCTGTTTGAATTAACCAGACAACGCGGTAGCGTGAGGGAAAGAGGGGGGGGGGGGAGGGGTAAAAAAAAAAA